>MJUT01009315.1:471838-489511 GCA_002080005.1 Gigantidas platifrons | reverse complement strand
CTTGTGGTTATACTGAAAATTGACATTAAATACACATTTCTTGTTAGATTTCACATATTTTCACGAAACAATAGACTTTTCATTGACTAGTGTGACGTCATCGCACGTGCAAATATGGAAAATTGTTACCAAAATATTAGATGGGGTAAAGATCTTATAAAATCAACAAACAATGAAAGTTATACGCTTTATTTAAAATTTGCCTATATTTTAGGCCAATTTCTGCCCTTATCATACCTACTCCTTTCAAGAATCTAACAAGCCAAGTTTTAGCCGAAACACTGACTACTAGGATGACGATACCCTCGGGGACTAATAGTCTACTAGCAGAGGTATCGACCCAGTAATAAAAACATAGATACCGAAATAAGTGAGCATGACGCGTTTGGAATAACCTTCGTCAGGTACGCTCATAATCAAAAAATTGGAATGTCAAGAACGCACCTTTAAAGAGGAAGAGTAAAGACTGGATGGGTTGGAATTATGATAATGTGTCAGAGTGGAGTATCATTTTTCCCCGTGAACTGTTGTTTCAGGTCTATCCTTGACGCAAATGGTGCATTCTGTTGGATTTTGGATTTAAAATCTGTCCAGTCAAATCTTTAAATATAGTATGAAAAAACCATGAAAAAATGGAAATTAGCATTTTACATATATACAAGTCAAACCTCGGTCCCTCGAACTCGTATGGGTCGAATACCATGGATGTCTCGAACTTATTTGAGAGTCTCGTCAATTTTCCATATATGTTTAAGTATAAAAAAAAACCTCTTTCGCTCGAACACTGATAGCTCGAACAGTCGAACTCAATAAATGGCCCCATCAATAATAAATTCACGAGTTTTACCATGTCAAACTCGAACATCGCGATTTAATTGACAGATGTACGTTGAATGTGTTTGCATACAATTCAATTCAATTCAATATTTTATTTAAGTCTCATCTCTTAATTACAGGTCATAATACACAAATAAAACAATCATACAACAATAAATTAGAGAGCCATTCTTTACAGAATTATAAGAGGCTATGATTAAATTAATACATGATTAATCAATCTACTGGCTTGATAAATACAGAACACTTCAATACAAAACAGCGGGGTTATGCTACTTAAAATAATTTAATCAACGTCATCTCTTGTGTGTGTTACAATAAGATATCATCAATCAAGAGTGCATATTGTCGAGTATGTTTTATTATTATACCTCAGTATATATTTTCTATATAAAATTATATGCAGATAAAATTACTATTTTGCACATAAAAATCCAATTGCTGATTTAGTTTAAATAGTTTTGATGACTGATCATGACTATTATCCCTAGGGAAATAGTCTCGATGACTATTTCCCTAGGGAATTAGTTCAGTTCAAACAGCATACGTTTTCCCGCGCTTTTATGGTTCGGATCTTTCGTGTTTTAACGTACATGCACCTACATGTCCGAGAGATACGATTATTTGTTTACCAGACGATAAAATGGCATCTGCTGTTCAAGCAGGTTGATTTGCCTTCTTTAAACTGGTTAGAATTGTTGTTAAAACATGTTTATTGTTGATATTTTTTCTTAATATTACTGTTAAGAACTTCTATTTGTGTCTTTTTAATAGCCATATTTTCTCAGATTCCCTAGATTGCCTTTGGTATAATAAAACACTTATTTACTGGCTATTCGGACAATAGCAAGTTTATTGTCCCCCTCGACACCAACTATTTCCCTCCGCTTTGCGTCGGGAAATAGTTGGTGTCTCGGGGGGCAATAAACTTGCTATTGTCCTCATAGCCAGTAAATAGGTGTATACTATTAAAGCGGAAAAAACATTTCCTGATTTATTGTTGAAAACAAGGAAGATTTACTAATATATTTAAGACTTAAATAACTAATTTTTCACAATTTTTTCACATTCACAGCTAAGCTGATAAAAAAAACATGCTAATATTCACATATGAAATTGCAAAGATGAAACTGGGTACACAACATATGTACTTGACTGTTAACATTATTTACATCGCCAATATCGACTTCAAAGAGATTATATTTACTACACAATAATCCATTCTAACTCCGCTTTTTTTTCGAATTAGATATCATTTGTGGATAGGCGACTAACGGAGAATAAGTTTCAAAAATTAATTGCAAGTAGATTTTTAATTTCATTTATTAACAATGTAAGATTGCAATACAAAAAATGCATCTTTGAGTGTAGATTTTGTTACTGGTTCGATTATTGCAATAAAATTGAAATGCACATAACCAGATTTGAGTAAAATTTTCTATTTATAATTTCCCCCTTGATGCAGGTCAGATGTTCTTTTAAAATATAAATTAATTTTCTGTACAAAGCAAAAAACAAAACAAAAAAACTGAAAAACCAAAAACATGCATATTTCATTTTATTTACAAATTGAATTATTGCACAAGTTAGATACCGTACATTTCAAACAAAAGAACTCAGCATTATAAAATTCGGAGTCTCGGCCTTCACCTGTGTACTCGTGCGGAAAAGGAAGCCTCCCAGATCCAATAAAGGACAGTAATTGTAAATCCAACTACCCTACAATCACGGCCACCACGCCCTTTCATAAATTGTAATGATTACATTTATTTAAATATCATAAATTGCAACAAGTACATTTTTTACACATATATACATTCTGATGGTATAGTTAAAGAAGAAATGACACAGCTTGAGTGTGTTTTAATTTCTTATTCATCTGGTACTAGAAGATTTTTTTTAAGAAAAGGAAAACGTGCAAATAAAGGTTTGAAGATATCAAAGGGATAACCAACGCCGTAAGTCTAAGAGGGGTGTAAATATAGATTCTCCTTCAGTTGACCGTGGGTTACCATATTTCTCCACTCAAGAGAGTTAAATTAAAAAATTTTAACCACGAGCCGTACTCGTGGTTAAAATTTGCAATTTAACTCTCTTGAGTGGAGAAATATCGTGTGTCGTACTCGTGGTTAAAATTTTTAATTTAACTCTCTTGAGTGGAGAAATATCGTAACCCACATGGGCAACTGAAGGAGAATTTGTTTCTCCCATTATTTAACACGAACTTTATTTCAAACGAGTCAAATGCGGGGAAAGGCACGAGACATTTTAATCCTCTAGAGGATTACAGATTTTTCCACCACTGGTTCTGCGGGGTTAAAATGACGTCATAATGGAAGAAAATGTAATCTTATGCATATTCATTATTGTGATAATTTATTTTTAGGAAGAGTTTCGTGATAAATGTTGCTATCTTTATGCATATTCATTAATATGATGATTTATTTTCAGGGGGAGTTTCGTGATAAGTGTTGATAACTCAATTTGTATTTTGATATAAGCATTTTTGGAAAACCTAATTTATATGACCATACGTCACAAATATATAAAATTAATATGTATACGTGCATGGCACGAATTGTATTAGAAATAATCTAATAAATGTGATACAAGTATGTGTAAATACATGTATGTTATTGTGAAATTAATACTTTAAAAGTCCTTCTGTTCAAAGTTATTTCGGGACTGTCGTGGCCGTGATCGAATGGTAGTTGGATTTACAACTGCCTATGCAATCAGTGCATACCACCACTAATGTTGTGAGTTCGAATCTCGATCAGGGCGAGGAATACAACATTATGTGATAAGGTTTGTCAGTGACTTGCGACAGGTCGCTGGTTTTCTGCGG
This sequence comes from Gigantidas platifrons, assembly GCA_002080005.1. NCBI lineage: Eukaryota > Metazoa > Mollusca > Bivalvia > Mytilida > Modiolidae > Gigantidas > Gigantidas platifrons. Next base: position 485,826 of record MJUT01009315.1, on the reverse strand, counting down.
GTCCTCCGGTTTCCTCCCCCAATAAAACTGACCCCCACGATATAACTGAAACATTGTTGAAAGTGGCGTTAAACACCACCAAACAAACAAATTATTTGGACGTTGATCCATTTTCGTCCTGTCATGATCTCAGAAATTGTAAAACAAGTCTGTTTTACCACTTAAAGCAGGAAATATTCAAAAGTATTCAATGGAAAAAAAAACTGCATACACAAAAACTTAGAATAGAACACGGTATAATTGTTGGTGTTGATTCTGTTTTTTACTCTGTCTAAGGGAGAAGAACATTAGCTTTGATAATAATTATGTTACTTAGTAACTGCAGTAATACATATATCTAATGGACCATGTCAATGACAACACACTGACAACTGAGCTGATGATACCATCGGAGACTAATAGTTTACCAGCAAATGTATCGACCAGTGATAAAAACGTAGATACCTAATTCAGTGCGCACGACGCGTTTCTGGAATAACCTTCACCAGGTACGCTGAAAAGCAAGAGATTGGAAAGACAAATAATTTAACGATCTGTTGGAGCGTGAAATCTAAAGGGCCTAAACAGGATAGACAAAATCTGTTATGTTTACCTCAACTTTAGAGAAGATCCTTAGTTGTTATAACAATAATTATATTTCAATAATAAATATATCTAATAAACCTGTCTAAGGGAGGATAACCTTAATTTTGATAATAATTACATTATTAAGGAACTGTAAATTTCAATGATAAATATATCTAATGAACCATGTCAATGTGGAAGCACTGACTACTGGACTTGTGGAATCCACGGAGACTACTATTTCACCAGCAGAGGAATCCAACCAGTGATAGTAATAAAAACGTAGATATCTAATTTAGTGTACACGATGCGTTTCTGGAGTGACCTCTATCAGGTCCGCTCAGTGTCAAAAGATTGGTAAGATAAATATTATAAAAATATATAATTACAGCATGAAGAACAAAGAGCCTACACAGGAAAACAAAAATCGGCTATGGTCAACTCTGCCTGAAAATTGTCTATATATTCCGACTTCTTAGCCCCAGTCTCGATTTTCGAAGAATTGTCTGTTCTATGTCGCAAAGCGCAGTGTCTTGTGAAATGGTGGTATATCGTAAAACGATTTATTTTTCACGATCTAAGACCTTTTGTGAAATGGTGACCATGTCCGAATTTTATGTATTACTCATGGTCTAGTGGTTATCGCAATTAATCACCTTCATTCACAACTATTATTTTACCAATGAGGTACAGACAATGGACAAAAAGTATTCGCACGCTTCCAATTTACCCTATTTATTTCATATAAAACTACAGTTTTTGTTTTTCAAAATATTATTTTGAAATCAATTCACGTCGGATTTTAATCATTATTTTATCAACGAAAGCAGAAAGATATGTAGTTTATGGTAGTAATTTTGAAATTACGTTTTGAAGCATGGTTTCCAAATCGCCATGATTTAAACACAGACTTAAATAATTTGTCTACAAAAATAATATCAAAGCATTGTATTTCGAAAGAAATTAATTCAGTTGTGTGTTTAGCTTGTATATTCTCAAAATGTTTATCATAGAAAATTATTTTGAAATTATAGTAAAACTATATAAAATTATGTTTTTATTTATAAAAATTATCGAAATCGGGTGTGAATTGACTTCAGGATAAGCTTCTGAAAAATTGTTGTTTTATATGAAATATATAGGGAAAATTGGAAGCGTGCGAATACTTTTGTCCACTGTCTGTGTATGTACATATAGGTTCCGGTCTAGAGAACCGTTGGACCAGGTATGCTTTTCTTTTACCTTGCTCGGTGGGCCGCTAAGATCTATAAGCAACATATCAATTAACATTGGGCCGACCTGATAGGTGACGGATGTCCGGGTCGATCTGAAACATTTTGTAAATTGTATACATCAAACATTGAACCAATCAAATGACTGTACGAACATGTGTACAGCTTCGAACCAGATAGACAAATTACGTACGTTTAGCCTGTTTAAAAGTTCACTTTATTTTGAATCCTATCTTATATATATATTTTATAAAAATATATTCAAGGTCTAGGTACTTATAAATAGATCAAGTCAATCATATAGTAAAGCTACAGTTAACCCATATTAGCAGAGTGTTTCTTTCATTTGTTAATATTTTTTATCATTTTTACTCAACTCTTTCAGTACATTTTGATTTTCATTACTCAATAACCAGATAAATTTCTCAGTATCATTTAATTTCTCTGCGTTAGGATATAATTTGAAAATACAGCCTAAATGATTTTCTCTAAAAGTTTTAAGTTTTGTACATCTCATTAAAAAGTGTATCTCATCTTCAACTTCAGAATTACATAAAGTACAAACACGTTTGTGTTCTGGTAGTTTCTTATGTCTACCTTTTTCAATTTCTAAATTATGAACACCTATATATTCTGAATTTTGTGAAACTATTTCTCTCTGAGTAAGGAATTAATTTAAATTCATGTATTGTATTCATAGTGCCAGGAGTGTTTCTATTCCCAGTGTGTCTCCTCCATATACATGTACATGTACTTGTAAGGGATCGATGATTGATCTGTGTGCCTCCTAGGGATCGATGATTGATCTGTGTGCCTCCTAGGGATCGATGATTGATATGTGTGTCTCCCAACTTACAAATGTAACTGTTGATATAAATGTCATTAATCATATAAATCATTCCAATCATTGTAACTAAATTTATTGTGATTATTCTGCTCAATCTTGGGCTGTGTGATTAGCAATAAAATCTTTTGTATAATAAATTCACACCCATTATTTTGACACATTTTGTGATAAAATGTTCTATTTTTATAAATGTAAATAATAGTATCACCAAGGATTTATATACTATATAAATCCTTGGTATCACAAATGTATTCAGACGGACATTTTCAGTATGTGTAAGATTGGTTAACCCAGTTATTTTGTAATCTACACGATAAAATTCATCACTATGGCAAGTCGTTCTTGTCAATACAATGTTACAAGAGATTTAAAAAAAAAAACACGCATTAGAAATCCACACACTGAGAATTAAAATTTAAATATTGAGAATTAAAAAAAGACACTAAAATTATAATAAAAACAAACAAGAAAAAAAATAAACAAGCAAAAAAAAAAATCACCCCAAACCAAACCAACACTGAGAATTAAATATTACATACCGAGATTTAATAAAAAAAAAGAAAGAAAGAAAGAAAAAAAAAAGACACACCTAGAATAAAAAAAAAGAAACACACTGATAATTAGGCCTAAAATAACTAAAACATCGTGGGGGTCTGAATCGCTCACTTTGTTATGTATGCATTATTTATTATGTTATTTCTGAGACATTTAACCTTTGCATGAACATATACTATCCTTGGAGCCAAAATCAATTTCCGGATGGAACCAAAACCACATCACATTACTCAGGATCATGTATACAGGTGCCATGTCTGCCAAGAAAAGTTTTACGATAGCAAATGGGTAACCAAACGCCGTATATACAGGACAGACTATATACTGGCCAAAAAAGGCACCAATAAAGATCAACAAAAACTCTACACAGAAAACTAAAAATTGGCCATCACAAACCTCATAAAAAAACCCATTGCTGAACTCAGGTGCTCCGGAAGGGTGAGCAGTTCCTGTACCATTAGTCGTGCTACTCTAGTCTAGTAATAAAATCTTGTGACAGGTCACTAAGGAAAGGACAGGATTGTAACTATAACAAAAAGATCACATCCATGCGGTCTTTCTAGACAAATATTCCACGACAGTTAACCACATCTTGGCAGCGACCACAACAATTTCTTAAATTTTGCACAGTAATTTCTTGGAAATGAATTAAAGGTGAAAAGTTTCCTGCCGCAGAGAAATCACAATACACCCACCACACGCCACTTAGGGTCTGGTGAGCTAAATACTGATTTAGAGTTGATCACATTTAAGAAAAGCAATTTACATTTTCATTTCCATTAATACTCGTTCTATGTTAATATTTGCACAGTCAGCACACATATCCTGCCTCTAAAGTTGTGAGCTCAAATCCCCCTCAGTTTGAGGTGTACTCGATACAACATTATGTGATATAGTTTGTCACCGACATGCGAATGGTCGGCGGTTTTCTCCAATCCTCCGGTTGCCTTTATCAATGAAAATGACCTCCAGGATATAACTGAAATATTGTTGAATGTGACATTAAACGCCATAACCCTCCTCCCCACCCCCATAGACCTTTGTGTAAGCTTGATTCTGTACATCATAGTGATGACTTGTGCCATTCATAATAGCATTTCTATAACTAGTTCTTAAGAAAATAATTTTTAACATTGTCCCTACTGCCAAAATATCTAGATGTAATCCAGTCACTGGTAAACAAGTTGTTATTTTATCATAAGCATCTCATCTTTCTAAACATTTAAAAAAAAAATGGGTATTAGGACTTTTTAACTATTATATACATGAAGAGTAAAACCCATTATACCCACATGGTCTTACTTCATAGCCACAGTGACATTTCACTCCCTGGCTACATGGTCTCACTCCCTGACCACGTGACCTTACTTCCTGATCATCCGGTCTAATGTCCTGACCATCAGGTCCCACTCTTTGACCACATGACCTCACTTTCTGGATGTATGGTCTCAATTCCTGACAACATGGTCTCACTTCCTGACCACATGGTCTTAGTTCTTGACCACATGGTGTTACTTTATAATCCAAGGGGATTCCTGACACGATTTCACTCCCTGAATACATGGTCTCATCCTGATTATAGGGTCTTTTTAATCCATCTAACTTCTTCACAACAGGGTCTCACTTCCTAAAAAAGATGCTCATTTCTTGGCCACATTGTCTCAGTCTGGCCGTGTGGTCTTGCTGGTTGACAACCTGGTCTCATATTCTGACCATGTGGCCTCACTTCTTGACCACGTGTTCTCACTTCCTGACAAACATTATCACACTTCTTGACCACGTGTCTCACTTCTTGATCACATGGTCTCACATTCCTGTCAAACAGTCTCACTTTTTGATCACATGGTCTCACTTCCTGACAAGCATGGTCTCACTTTCCTGTCCATGTGGTCTCATTCTGGCTACATGGTCTCACATCTTGACCATACAGTCTCACTTTCCTGACCATCTGGTCTCACTTCAAGACATGATCTCACTTCCTTACAAACATGGTCGCACTTCTTGACCACATGGTCTCACATCTTGACCATATGGTATCACTTTCCTGCCCATCTGGTCTCACTCTGACTACACTGTCTCACATCTTGACCATATGGTCTCACTCTGACTACATTGTCTCACTTCTTCAAGACATGATTTCACTTCCTTACAAACATGGTCTCACTTCTTCACCATATGAACTCACTTCTTCACTTCATGACCATATGGTTTCGTCCCTTGACCACATGGTCTCAATTCCTCACCACATGTTCTCACTTCTTGACTATGTATCTCACTTCTTGATCATGTGGTCTCACTTCTTGATCATGTGATCTCACTTCTTGACCACATGACCTTCCTTCCTGACAAACATGGTCTCACTTCTTCACTACATTGTCTAACATCTTGACCAGTCTCACTTTGCTGACCATCTAGTCTCACTCTGACTACATGTTCTCACTTCTTGACAACGTGGTCCAATTTCTTCGCCAAATGGTCTTACTTCCTCAACTCATGGTCTCACTTCCTGATGACATTGTCTCACTTCTTCACCACATGGTTTCACTACCTAATCACATGGTCTCACTTCTTCACTACATGGTGTCATTTCCTAACCACATGGTCTCACTTCTTGACCACATAATCTCACTTTCTGGCCATGCAATCTCATCTTTTGACATAGTTTACTTCCTGACCACATAGTCTCACTTCTTCATTACATGGTTAAACGTCTTGAAAAACATGGTCTCACTCAGTTTGTGTGGAAATTTGTAACAATAATTTTTTTATTATTCTTTTGCTTCATCTCTGTGACCATCCAGTTATTGTATATGTAATAATAGTGTTCATTGCTCAAACATTTCCCACGAATTGGGATACACCTCATTCAATCAACATGCTAAGAAAAGTGTGAAGATACCAAAGGGGTAATCAGAAGCTGTAAATTGAAGTACAGACAATACAACAAAAAAGGTCAAACAACGATCTACAACACACTACACAGAAAACTCAAGATCGAGCAACACGAAGAAACCCACTAAAAACCAGGGGTGAACTCTGGTGCTCCAGAAGGGTAAGCAGTTCCTGCTCCACTAGTGGCACCACATTCTCTATCCAGAGTTGTCGTTCCCGCAACGCTACAACACCTCTGTCAATGTTCATTTTACAAGATTTTTGTAAAATTTAGAAACAGTAAAAAAATGTACTTAAAATTGTTTTAATTATTGTAAATATCAATAAAGATGAAAATAAATCACTCATTTCAAATAAATTCTCTCTTAAAAATGATTTGTGATCGTTTTTAATTTTTACCTCCACAAAATAGTTCTCCAAGAAGTGGGAGGAAAATCATTTTTAAGAGAGAATTGATTTGAAATGAGTGATTTATTTTCATCTTTATTGTGTGACACAGATATTCCGTAACGTTTATGTCATGGTGGCAACCACAAAACTGTCGAAATGATGACTACGACTTAACCACTAGGAATCCTTGTTTCAGCAGCTTCCTTTCTTAAATAAATGTAAATGAAAACTTTTATTTCATAAAAGACCCTCAAATTTTTATTCCGTAACGATTAACCAAGTCATGCTGGCAAACAAACACTTTTGAAGTGTGGCAAACAAACACTTTTGAAGTGATAACTTCGACTTAACCACTAGGAACCCTTGATTCAGTGGCTTCCTTCCTTAAATAAATGTAAATGAAAACTTTTACTCAATAAAAGAACCTCAAATTTCAGCTAGTTATTTGTTAGAATTTGAATTTTGAATATTTTGGTGTTTAATGCCACTTTCAGCAATATTTCAGCTATATCATGGCGACCAGTTTTAGTGGTGGAGGAAGCCGGAGTACCCGGAGAGAACCACCAACCCTGGGCAAGCAACTGGTAAACTTTATCACTTGCGGCTGCGAGTCGAGTGCACCCTTTTTTGTAATTTACAAAGATGGGCGCGTACCCACGCCGTATTGGTGATAGGCTTGTATGAGTTGTTAGATCCAATGACCTAACTCATTGAGCCACCTGGGTCCCTGTTATTTGTTAGATAAATAATACTAAACATAATAAAATTCTTTGCAAATTAATCATAAAAAATAAATTTTATAGACAAATTTATATGTAAATATTACAACACTATACAGAGGCAGAAAGTTCTCACGTTGACAAAATAAATAATATAATAAAAAAGTCTATGTTCAAGGTGTGAGTCGCTTGGGGTCACGTGGGAACATGGATGTCTTCCTGATATTGTCCAGTCCTAGAAACAACATTGTTACTCTCTCCATACCTAAAAATACAAAACAGTGAATGAGTGATCGTTGTTTAACACAACATGAGCAATTTTTAAACTACATCATGGTGAGAACAAAGTTATATTCCGATACGAGTGATTGCTGTTTACGCCACATGAGCAATTTTTCAGCTATATCATGGCGAGAACAAGTTCCATTTCAATGAGATGATGATGATGTCCGCTTTCCACAAGACCAACACGCTTAGTTGAACTTTTATAGTGCTAGCTACCTGAAACAACAGTCCGCGAGTACACATGCCACTTCATTTGGACAAATTATTCTGATTCCAATCCAACCTGTCTTGTGCTTCTTACTCTTTAATGTTGTGTGTTAATCAAAGAAAAAACCCAACAAATACCAATTTGACAATTTTTGGCATTCCAGGCAAGGCACACTAACCATTACACCAATGATGCCGTTACAATTTTTGGTATTCCAGGCAAAGCACACTAACCATTACACCAATGATGCCGTTACAATTTTTGCCGTTCCAGGCAAGCACACTAACCATTACACCAATGATGCCGTTACAATTTTTGCCATTCCAGGCAAACACACTAACCATTACACCAACGATGCCGTTACAATTTTTGCCGTTCCAGGCAAACACACTAACCATTACACCAATGATGCCGTTACAATTTTTGCCGTTCCAGGCAAGCACTCTAACCATTACACCAATGATGCTGTTATAATTTTTGCCATTCCAGGCAAACACACTAACCATTACACCAACGATGCCGTTACAATTTTTGCCGTTCCAGGCAAACACACTAACCATTACACCAATGATGCCGTTACAATTTTTGGCATTCCAAGCAAAGCACACTAACCATTACACCAACGATGCCGTTTAAATACCAAACAACAATTACATCTCAGTTATAAATCTTACCCATTATTCATCACTGCTATTACCGTCACACACTGAACTGTCAAATCTATTGTTGAATATTTAAGAAATTTTGCGTCGCTTCAAGGCATTGCTATTATTCTGTTCAATTTGTACAGGGGCAGTCGTGGTCGTGATCGTATGGTAGTTGGATTTACAACTACATGTGCAATCAGTGCCTATAACCACTAAAGTTTGAACCCCGTTCATGGCAAGACATACTCGATACAACATTATGTGATAAAGTTAGTCAGGTCGGTGGTTTTCTCCGGGTAATCCAGTTTCCTTCACTAATAAAACTGACCACCACGATATAACTGATATATTGTTGAAAGTGGCATTAAACACCATAAACCATCAATGACGGTACATATTTCCCCATAATGCATTTCTTTTGGATGCAGAAAATTCAGTTTTACTTTCAATATTTGGGGAGCCGCAATATGATTGGACAAGTAAAGGCCACCTTAACATGACCCTCTTATGTGATGTTGTAAGATGTCATAGTATTGCCAAAGAATAATTTTTTTTTTTAAATACAAGAAACATTTGATTTTATTAGATTTCTCACTCCACTGTCATCATGAGGAGCCGTTCCACATCTGAACAAATTTATATACAGTACATAAAAGTGATCAACATTTGCCAATTTCACAACCACCAAATAGAAAGCTTTAATTTGATGGAATTTCTGTCAACAGAAATGATGGAATACTGTAGTCCCCCCTCTATAAGACCATCCCTTCAGCAATAAAGAAGTGACCCCATAAGAGGGGTGGCCTCTCTTGAGGGGGAGATTTAGTAGTATTTTAGAATTTTACTATCACCGAGAAATTGAAATCTGGTTTTTGGTAGGAGTGGTCATATAAGAGGGGAGACTACTGTACTTGCTAATAAGTGTACCTCAATCAATCAGTGAGTGAGTGAGTGAGTGAGTGAGTGATTGCTGTCTAACACCAACTCAGCAATTTTTCAGCTATATCCTGGCGAGAACAAGTTAATTTTCAATGAGATGATGATGAAGTCAGATTTGTACTAGACCAACACACTGAGTTGAAATTATTTAGTGCTAGCTCACTGAAACAACAGTCTGTGGGTAGACATGTCGCTCCAATCGGACACATTATTCTGATTCCGAGCCTGCCTTAATGCTGTGTGCTTAGCGAAGAAGCAACAAATACCAATTTTATAGTCTTTGGTTTGACCCGACCGGGGCTCGAACCCACGATCTACCGCCCTTGAGGCGAGGACGCAAACCATTACGCCACCGATGTGGTTCAATCAGTATAAAGCAAGGGTTCTATGTCAGAAGTACTCTATAAATAGAAATACTCACCAATACCTCCACCAGCATGAGGAGGAGTTCCATATTTAAAGGAATCAATGTATGACTTGATGTGCTGTAAATCTATAAATAGAAATGGTGAAGTATTACAAAAAATCTTGTATTCCATATCATAATTAGATCAATAAAAAAGTCAATAGTTAAAAATTATAAAAACAATGAGAATGGTGTATTACCATATGATGTATGAGAACAATATACAGTCACCTGTATTTAAAAGACACCTTTTTCTTGTACTGTAATAGAACATTTCATATGAATTTAACCTCTTTTAAGGACTCCTGCTTTGATACATAAATGGAATAACTTAACTGTCCGTTGTGCGGGAATAATACCCCCTACGTCCCCATCATCTTAATTGAGCCAAAACATATTTAGAACACAACTTTTACTCATAATTCTGGGAAAACTTGATGGACCCACCCACCCTTTCAACATCGGCACATGTGGATTTAACAACATATAAAACGGGCATAACTCTGGAAAAATTCAATAAACCAGGATATACTACTAATTTGCACATCTTCATATAATGATCTCGCAATACACTAAGTTTCACAAACATCTCATTAAGCATGACAAAGTGCATGGTGAATTGTCTCAAAATTTCTAAGTCCAAAGAGGCATAACAGGGGTAAAACTCAATGGACTGAGATATCCTACTAATGTGCACATCTTCATATTATGATCTTGCAATGTACAAAGTTTCATGAACTTCTGATTAATCATGTAGGAGAATTTGCGATGACAAAGTGCATACTGAATTGTCTCAAAAGTCAAAAGTGGTATAACAGGGGTAAAACTCAATGGACAATAAAAATCCTTTATACTGCTTAGTTCACACATCATGATCTTAAATTCCACAAAGTTTGGTGGAAATCGGACAAAAGATGTGGAAGTTGGTCCGGACAGACAGACGGACAGAAGGGCCGATTCCTATATACCCCCCTCCCCAAATTATGTTTGTGGGGAGTATACAGGTCACTTTTTCTTTGTTCCAAAGGTGACTGTTTAATACAAGTTTTACTGTAGCATCTTTATGAAATAGTGATGCTTGTAAACGAAAACAGAGTATAAAGGCGTGGCTTATCCACCAGGAGAGATATCTCTCATGGCATCAACCAATGATCTGACAGATGTGATAGTGATTGACATAAGATACCCAGAATCCTTTGCTTGGAGATTGGACCAAATGAGAAATCTCTGTAGAGGTTCATCTACTTACCTATTCCATGTAATTTTGCCCTCTCAGTAAGAAGATCAGGATCGTGTATCCTTTGGGCTCCAGACAAGATTTCTTCACCTCTCATAAACATATCATAAGAATTGGACCATTTCTATAAAAGAAAATAAATCACTAATATAATAAATTTTTATATAGAAACAGTATTGTATATTATCAGACCTGTTTACCCCTGTTGACCTATAGGAGTAGTTTTCTTCCTTGACTGAGAGTAGTTTTCTACTTTTAAGAGTAGTTTTTGTCTAATACGCTAGTGGGTTTGAGAGCACCTCCTCACTAAGAAAAGTTTGAAAAATTAGGTATTGTTTCCTGCAATTTATATCATACAGCTTCTTGTTGAACATGATTGTTTGTTGTACCTGTGTGTATTGTCTAAGTGTAAGGATTTATAGGCTAGCCTAATAGAATATGGTACTTACTGAAAATTTGTCAACAGTGCAACATGTTTATGCAACCCTTTTTAACATAAAATTATTTAACCCAGTTTATATATTAGATAGTGTAGTTTAACATGTACTCGCTAGAAATTGAAATGATTGTGCTGTTCGATTATCTCCCTTGCTTGTAGATGTAAACACCACATCTATTAATTCCTTTTATAATCATTAATGGCATTATTCTGAACAAATTCATGCATGGATAAATAAGAATATTAATTGTACACTACAATGCAAAAAAAATTTCCAAATAACCAATATTGGGTTTTTAGATATGACCATTTGAAATTTATCAGTAGTAGGGCTATCACATAAAATATCTGAAAACAGCTTAATAGATCGATAATCGTACAAATATTGAGTTAAATGTAAAAATAATTCATTGCCAAATAAGATTATACAATCTCTATATATTTACAAACCTCAATTTACGATCAATCTGATTTTTCCCCCTTACTCTCAACTTCATCGACAAATTTCAAATATGGCGGTTATCACTTTGTTAACCAGACATGAAAAGTCAGTCTGCCACAAGTAGAACACGGTACAAATGTATCCCCCTTTGTTGAGGGTTTGAGACAATTCCAAATTTCTGTATATTCATGTTTACATCTTTCTCTTATCACTGGAAGTGACATCTTCAAGCTCAATCCCCTGCTTGCGTTTGGCATTCCGCCATTAATTTTCAGACACATGTTACTAGATCATCAAAGTGTTTGTAAGGAGCTAACTCGAATAATTCAAGCCCTTTCCGTCTCCGATTCTCTCCGCCTGCTGAGGGCTTAAGGCAGCCAATGATAAAAATGCGTCAGCTGTTCCCCGTCACAGGGAACCAATCGTAATGTAGTAATTTTATGAGTATGTGCAATAGGCATATCCGGTACATTAGCAGCTAAATTTCAAAAAAAAAATGGACGAAGATGGTGCGATTCACATATTTATGATTTAAATTGTCATAGATTCACAAATTAAAAAAAAAAATAGAAAAAAATAAAACAACGTGTAATAATTTTTTGAAGTTTTGAAGTTTTTGTCACTTTCATGTACACGGGACAAAAAGTGATTTTTTAAAATTATTGTTAGCAAAGGCACCCCTTTCTGAGTACTTATTTATTTTCAATAAATTTCTTTATTATTTCATCTCTTTTTCCTGAATTTATTGTGGATAATAATAGTATATATATATATATAGGGTCGACATATGTAACTTGCTGTTAACATAAGATTGTATAAATATGGATATGCACAAGTTAAATTACGGAAAATGGGATGAAATAATACAGAAATGTTATTGAAAATAAATATGTAAACAGAAAGTTGATTAATTCATAAATTAAAATGATTTTTAATACAATTATTAAGAAATACAAATTACATCGTTATTAAGGTAAATACTTATTAGCCAGATTAAAAAAATATATATTTTTGTCTTTTTAATTGATAACTGACCGAAGTTAGGATAAATAAATGAAATGTGACTCAACATGTTAATTGATTTTCACTAAAAAAACATGCTTGCCTTTTATAAATTTTAATTTCTTATCTAATAATTCTTATCCTTATTATGTAACAATATGGTCAGATTGTTATTTTCACTGAATGGCTTCTCAAAATATATAGTATCACAGTAGGGGCTCTTCCTGTATATTGGATGCATCATGTATATTACCACCTGACAACTAATAGTATGACAAACAATTTTCAGCAATCATCATAAAATACATTTTTTTTTATCTTTATTTTAAATTCAATTAAAAAATCATTATAAGAGTGAATTCAATTCAAGCGTAAATTACTGTCCAACTTTGAAATAAATATTAATATTTGAAAAATATTAATTATTCATTTAAGCAAGGATTTAAATATAGTATAGAAATCCTTAATTTAAGTTTTATTTCATGTTTGGTTGTATTTATCCGGATATGTATATTGTTAGTCTTATAACGTATGACTTCACATTTTCACATTCCATGTTCATATTTTTACGTTGGCATATGGGATTTTTCAATTTTTTTTTATTTCATGCGGAATGGGCAGCAAATAGAAAACAATAAATAGTAAATAGGAAAAATGTAAAAAAAAATAAATATCAGATTATAAAAGAAATAGTAAATATCGCCACACGAGGTACTACATTTGTGTATGTGATAGGGCTATGTGTATTGCATACAGCTTTGGTTTTGTTTGTCTTCTTTGGTTTTTACATACAAGTTATACAAGGTTTTATTCATGATGATCACGAAGATTTAATTAACAAATATGTCATGATGATACTCGAAACTAACAATTGTTTCCCATAAGTCATAGCGATTTACTATTTCCGGTTTGACGGATTTTATCAAAGAATGCATCCAGGCGTTAATGTAATGACCAGTGGGAGCGTAATATAACGACTGGATTATTCGGGTTAGTAAGGAGCATGGATATACGATAATTTTAAAGCACTCAAACGACAAAGATTCAGTGTTGCGTTCGGATATCTACCATAAGAAACAAAAGTACTTTCTGGCGATTTTTTTCCCAGTTTTGCAACTTGTTGGCGTAGAAATAACTTATGAAAACGTAGAGCGTAATTTAGGACCAAAAATCGTAGAAACTAC
>MJUT01009315.1:455946-468754 GCA_002080005.1 Gigantidas platifrons | reverse complement strand
TGCAAAAAATTATTCAAATCTATCCATGTTTACTCAAGTTATCGCGTAAATAAGAAAGTGTGACGGATGGACAGACAGACAGACGGCTGCTATTACTATATCCCCTCACCGCCATCACGGGGGGATAATTATACAAAGATGAGTGTAAAAAAAAATTCAAAAACATTTGGATTATACGAGTGTAAATTTCAGCAAAATTGGTCTGAAAATAATCTCTGCAATTTTTCTTAAATCATGGTTTTATTTGAAATGTAAAGAAGAAAAAAATTTTAAGTGATGAAAACTGCTCTCCTTTTACTGTAAACTGTAAATGTATTGAACCCTACCTAATACAAACATATTATGAGGGGCCATCATGGGCATGATCGCATGGTAAATGGAGTTACAAATACCTGTGCAATCAGTGCCTATCACCACTAATGTTGTGAGTTCAAACCCTGGTGATTGCGAGGTTTACTCCAAACAACATTATGTGATAAAGTTTGTCAGTGATTTGAGGTGGGTTGGTGGTTTTATGCGGGTACTCCGGTTTACTCCACCAATAAAACTGACCGCCACGATATAACTGAAATATTGTTGAAAGTGGTGTTAAACACAATAACCCTAACCCTATATTTTATCAAAAATATTCTTGAATATTATATTATTAGAATGTCGGCTAAACCTCACTTTCAACATTTTTTTCAGCTGTATCGTGACATCAGGGCTCAGTGATAGAGGTAGATAAGGATCAGGGTTCAAACTGAGCTGGGCCTGCGTTCTAGAGAGATTTGTTATATTTTGGAATGGACATAACTATATAATGGATGTGATTCAACAAACTGTCAAATGTGTAAAGCCAGCATTTTCTATGATTTTTACACAAATTATGGCTATTTTTGGGATAAGGGTGAATTGTATCTGCTCCTGTAACCCAAGTTTATCCACTTAATGGGCGATTAGCCAAATAAGCTTCACCAGAGCCCTGTTAGCCAGCATGACCTGTTTCCATCTCCCATGACGAGGACGTAGGGTTGGACTTTATCAGTGGCCTATGCTCCACCCATGAGTGTTAAGGAATAAGTCAAGTCATATGGATGAATTGTGTTTATAGTGTACAAACCTTGTCCTTAGGATCAGGCATTGTGTAGAATGGTCGCACAGCCAATGGGAATTTGTCCAGAATAAAGAAGTCTGTATCATACTAAAAAATAAAATAAAAATTAACTGAAATATTTGAAAAAATCAAAAAAGACCAAAAATTAAAAAATCTAAAGTTCAAATCATGAAAACTTATATATCAGCTATATAAAGCACACACAAGAGGCTAACATGACTTTTTATTTACATTCTCCTAGTTAAACAATGTCCCTGTGGTGTCTAACAACTTGGTTGCAGACCATTTATTGATAGCTCGTGTACATTTGGATTCAATCAAGTTTCGAGTTTGTACAATACTTTTAGATTAAATATACTTTTTTAATTAATTCTAACATAACATAACATAATACATTTCTCTGACATCACACTATCGTTCGAACAGTGGATTATTTTTAAGAATCTACAGTTTATTCTTTTGTTTTTGAATATATGAACTTTAACCTTTTACTGTTTTAGGCTTAGAAACGTGATACACATATTGTGGGACTTTCTGGTACCGAACCCCTGCTGGGATTTTTAAAGTCTACCTTGACTTTCAAAACTTCTATCAAACCACTTGGCTAAGGTGACTACACTCTATAATTAGTATATATGACTCTTGATAGTAAGCTTTGTTAAAAAAAATATCAACAATTTGTTTAAAAAAGCTATTGATCAATATATACAAGACACGATACAAGTATTTCAGATCTGGCATAATTTATGTTCAGAAATGACGAGTATGTGAACATTTAAAATGTATTCTTGCAATACATAAAAAAACTAACGTACCAACCGCAAGTAATTACAAATCAGACAGACCACAGGTGAACATTTGGGACACTTGAAAGACCTTGAACTATCTAAATATAAACGATTCCTTTCACTTGAAATATCTAAATATAAACGAGAATCGAAAGCACGAATGCCGATAAAATTTTGTAGTTTAATTTTTGTTAATTGTGACTTATTTAGCTTTCTGAACATTAAAAAGGTAAAAATATAAAATGACGATTCTTTTCACTTGAAAGACCTTGAAATATCTAAATATAAACGAGAATCGAAAGCACGAATGCCGATAAAATTTTGTAGTTTTTGTTAATTGTGACTTATTTAGCTTTCTGAACATTAAAAAGGTAAAAATATAAAATGAAAACACTGTTGCAGATGGAAATGTATTATGTAAGAGAATACACTCCAACTTGCAGATTCGTAAAAACAATCAACTCGACCCTGACGGGTCTCGTTGATTATTTTGAAGAAGCTACAGTTGGAGTGTATTCTCCATTAAATAATAAATTTCAACTATATATAATACATTATAGAAAGTAATTAATTGGATTGGGAAACAAGTTTCTATAACTTATATTAATCCCTATCCATAGAATACTTTTATTTTTAATTTTCCCAAAAGGTCCTATGCTAAAATTTATTCTGCAGTGGCAGTCATCTTGGAATTCAGATTGACACAAAAAATTTAAACTTTGTCAGGGACCATCCAGAGATTAGATCATTCAAGTACAATTTGGATTCAATCAAATTTTTAGCTGCTGAGATAAGACTGAAACCTTCTGTTTGATTAGTCTGCCCAGTAATTTCTCCGCTGGCGTAGTAAGATCATCTTCATCTCCCATGTCTACACCGTTCTCTTGTAGTAATCGTACTGCCTCCTTGTAGGTTAATATCAAACTGTAAAAAAATTAATAAAACTGAACCTCACGTACACATTAAAGAAGATCTGGTAAAATAACAAAATTCTTCACACCTGTTGTTTTCCAATTTATTTGAATATTTAACGTGAAAATGTCATCATAACTGTCCATATATAATCTTCAGTGATTATTCTATCAATTTCTGCAACAAACTTTTCGATGACTACTATCTTTAAAAACAAAAGTTGAAAAGCACCAAACAGGTGTGTACAGTTTTGTCGTTACCCTTTAGGCTATATATACATATATATGTATATATAGCATTCAGGTACATATATCATAGAATTTTTTTTAAGTGGACAAGCCCCAGGAATAAAACTTTGTTTTATGTTATCAGTGATGTATTAATTGGGTTACATAATATCAAGAAAACTTTACACAAACATTGTCTCCTGGATTTTTTTAATTAACGACAAAATTTTAGACTAGACGATTTTATTACCACCTACAGTATTTGTCTGAGAGTTAAACCTGTGTGGTTTGAGAGAGAGTTATGGTGTTTCACACCACTTTCAACAATATTTCAGCTTCTGTACAAGTGGTTTTTTTCGCGGGAGCCAAATTTCGCCATTTTCTTTCAAATTGGTGGATTTTTTTTAGCAGTATTTAATTTTCACGATCCTGAGATTTAACCAAAATCAAATTTTATCGAATTGACCATTATATTAGAATAACAATATCTGAATTGTTTGACCAACAATTCAAAATAGGAAATGTTTTTTAATAAATTGAGTAAGAGCTTTTTGTATGCGATCAGCAGTATTTTAGAATTGTACACATTTTCATTATACTGAAAATTGTGTAAGTATGCATGTATTATTACAAAATATTAACAAAAATTAACAAGATGAAATGTGAGCTAATGCTCACTTATGATACCCCCGCATATATGTTAAATGTGTATAAAAACCAACTAAGTCGGCAAACAGGAAGTAGGAATCTGACGGGTCCAAAAATGCTTCCCACAATATGGCATAGCTTGTGACCAAATATCAGATTTCTGCCATCAATAAATGCTGAGAAAAATGCAACGAAAAATATCTTGGGACGGACGGACAGACGAAAGGACGGACAGAGGTAAAACAGTATACCCCCATCCGGTGGAGCGGGGGTATAAAGACAGATAAGTCTCATTAACAGACTTAAAAGAAAAAAGTGATCAATTAATTAACACCAAAAAATGTCAACTTACAGGTAATTAAAAATCAGTGAATGGAAATGCTAGTATTAATTAAAGGTGTGTTATACAGCAAGAACTAGTCAAGGTAATTAGTGTTTTAAAGATAAAAGGACAATTAATTATATGTCACCATATGCCTTGTTTTCGGGAAGGATGTTTTCCCTCCTTTTTTTATAGATATTTCAAAAGCATCATTTCAAACAAAGAATGGCTGTGACCATAAAATAGCTAAATATTCAGTCATACTAGGGAGGGGGGATAGATCTTGTACAATTATTTAAGAAAATCAAGATATTTATGTAGTAAAGGATGGAAATTTAGGCAGGTTCTTTTTTCGCTGATCAATGAATAAAACGAAAATTAGGTACCGGCGAAAAAACCCACTTATACAGTATATCGTGGTTGAGGAAACCGGAGTACCCGGAGAAAACCTATGTGGTTTAACATATAATTAAATTCCTAATATGTAAAGATAACAATGAGACAAGTTGATGAAAGATATTTTACCTTGGTTCTAGGAATTTAAATGGCTCTGATGGATATTGTCTACAAACTGTGGCTATCTCCTCCTGTAAACTGAAAATAAAAAATGTATACCTGTTAATCTTTTCTATACCTGTCATTTCAAATATTTTATTTAACCTCTCCTTACTTAGGAATGATGTTTATAATTTGTTTGTCCATACGCATGTGCGAACTAAAATTTATCGTGAGTTTTATCATTGTATTATTTACATAGCCAATGAAGGACGTCATATTAGAATTAAGAAATAAATCATGGAAGCCAGAATGTGTTGGGAGTTTTAACATTGATTGGCAGATATTAATATTTTATCCCGAGCCAGAAGCGAGAGATAAAATTTACTGATATCCGCCAATCCATGTTAAAACTTAAAACACATTCTGGCTTCCATGATTTATTTCGATTCTGATATGTCTAAAAGTACAAATACGGTAGCATACTTTGATTGGAAGACGGTAATTTATATTTATGCTTGCGGAAAATGTCGCACACAATTTATGTAACTCGAATAATACTGCGCCCTCTATCAGCATTATTCGGGTGACAATTTATGCTGCCAATGGAAAAGTCAGTCACATTCGCCGGCGCATGTGCTAATGAGATTATACCGAATGGATAACTCGCTTGTTTGTTAACAAAGCAAAAGAAGGAGGTCATGTTAGAATTACAATTAAACTTAACAATTTCAAACTCTGATAACAGTGAGTGAAATTAAAAGTTGTTTTTTACGGAAAAAAACATATGTATCCTAGTGAGTGAAATTAAAAGTTGTTTTTGACAGAAAAAAACATATGTATCCTAGTGAGTGAAATTAAAAGTTGTTTTTGACGGAAAAAAACATATGTATCCTAGTGAGTGAAATTAAAAGTTGTTTTTGACGGAAAAAAACATATGTATCCTAGTGAGTGAAATTAAAAGTTGTTTTTGATGGAAAAAAACATATGTATCCTAGTGAGAGAAATTAAGTTGTTTTTGACGGAAAAAAACATGTATCCTAGTGAGTGAAATTAAAAGTTGTTTTTGACGGAAAAAAACATATGTATCCTATCTCCTATTCACCCACCCCATTCTTGATGAAATATTCTATGTTAAAGGGACAAGTACAACTTTAAAAATTGTTCAATCAAAATGTTGTATTGATATACCATTTTCCATTAGGTAAGGAGCAAGCATGCAAAGTTCTAACATGTAGCAGGGGTTAGAAGAACAAACTTTTGTGATGGGCTAGGGGTTAGGGTTATGGTTTATTTCTGTTATATCGTGGTGGTCAGATTTATTGGTGGAGGAAACCGCAGAACCAGGAGAAAACCACTGACCTGTTGCAAGTGACTGACAAACTTTATCACATAATGTTGTATCGAGTGATTAGTATGTATTCATCCTTAATCAAAGATATAAAACAAATTGCAAAAAAACTGTAAAATTAATATACGCATATTGACGGTGATTAGCGATCCTTCATAAATCTAGTAATGGCAGTAATCTTTGTATTTGTAAAGAGGGCAGGTCTGTTGGGCACAATTTTGGACAGGAGCCCCTATGGTTCAACAAAGCCATTTTTGGGTTAATTTGAACCTGTGAACCTAAGGAAAATAGACAACAGACATGGCAAAATTAACAATTTGTAGAGCAAAATTCTATATCCACCATATGATAAAGGGAAATAACTCTGTAACAACTTACTTGTCTCTAAGATTTTTAAATATATGTACAAACATATCTCCTATGACTTGTATAACCTCATGATAGTGGTATTTAAAAGCCATCTCTAAATCTAGTCCTACAAACTCTGTAAGATGTCTATGAGTGTTGGAATCTTCTGCTCGAAATACTGAAAAAAACAACAACTTATAATTGTACTCTCAATTGATAAATTGATATACAACTGATGATGATCCTGTGCACTGGACTATTGTTACTCATGAAAGGGTAGTTGACTATTGGAAAAATGAAGTCATCACTTTTGTCATTTTTGTATATTTCAAGATAAAGTTCAAGGTAGCCAGCAAAATGTTATTCAAGAAACACGTCATGCGCACTAGATATAAAATCTACACTTTTATTACATTTGTACTATCACTGCAGAGTTCTTAAAAGATTTTGATCTTGTCAGACATTCGGACTGACAAGAGGGCTAGTTTTGTCAGTCGGAACAAATATTTGTCAGTCCGAATAATGTTTGCTATTTTTATTAATATAAATCATTTTTATATATTAATTGAATCTAGACAATGAACAGTTCATTAATAACAAAACTCATTTAACTACACATATTCTATTTCATACTCTATTATTCTGTTGATGTTTCTAAAGGTTTCCTCCTCACTCATCTCACACTCAGAGTAGGGGGCCCGCGTGGCTCAATGAGTTAGGTCGCTGGATCTAACAACTCATACAAGCCTATCACCAATACGGCGTGGGTTCGCACCCGGCTTTGTAAATTACAAAAAAGGGTGCACTCGACTCGCAGCCGCAAGTGATAAAGTTTACCAGTTGCTTGCCCATGGTCGGCGGTTCTCTCCTGGTACTCCGGCTTCTTCCACCACTAAAACTGGTCAACATGATATAGCTGAAATATTGTTGAAAGTGGCATTAAACACCAAAAATCAAAATCAAATCTATCTTATACTCTATTATTCTGTTGATGTTTCTAAAGGTTTCCTCCTCACTCATCTCACACTCAGAGCTACTCATCTCACTTTCACTTTCACTATCTTCCTCATCTGTTTGCTCTACAACATTCACTGGTTCTGTCTGTTCTTCCTGCTCATTCTCTTTATCACTTCCGTCAACTTCATTCTCATCAACAACTGTAACCTCAGTCTCTGTCTCTCTCAGATTCTCACAAAGTATCTTTTTTTAATTCTTCGTACTAGAACCTTGTTGTTGTTTGGAATTATCGTAAAAGTTGCAACAAATTGTGCACCTCATACCCCTCTCGTCGTTTTACAACCATGGAATTTTTTCAAGCCAATGCTCCTGAAAACGATCACATTTATCTTCATATTTTCTTTTGTCCGCCTTGGTGGCAACATTTTCTTGCTTCCGTGTTACCCCAGGTTTAGCGTTAGGGGAGAAAGATATCGGCCATCCAGCCATTACTGAATATTTGTCCTTGACCGGACAAGGTAAATTGCGGCATAGAAAAATAATATCGGAAAGGAAACAATCTTTTTACAGAAATTCTTTACCGGTCCAGCGGACCTATAAAGAATCAATTTTTGTCGGACTTAACATATTTTTGTCAGCAAATCCGACAAAACCAGCACTTTTCAGGAACTCTGTCACTGGGTCCATACCTCTGCTGACGGACTGTTAGTTCCTGTTGGTATCATCAGCCCAGTAGTTGGCGCTTAGGCACTGACATGGATTATTAGATATATCTATTATCAAAATTTACAGTTTCTAAATAACATAAATATCAACATGATTGATAAAGTTAAAGATTCTCCTCCCTCAGTCATAGGTGATCTTAGCCAATTTTGGTCATCCTGTTAAGACCCTTTGCTCCTAAAGACTTTTATATTATTTGGCATTCCAATCTTTTGATTATGAGCATAGCTGATGCAAGTTACTTCAAAAACGTATAGTGCGCACAAAATTAGATATCTACGTTTTTATTCCCATGAATTTTCACAATAAATTACATTTTATCAATCCGTTTGAAAATGCTCTTTAACACAGAATAAAGGTTCAGAATGATTTTGACGAAACTTGCCTTGTCTGTTTCCAAACAAGAGGCCCCCAAGGTGCCAAAAAAATGTGTTGTCTGCTTTTTTTGTATGTTGATCGTTTATTTTTCAACCAATTTTGATGTTTTTATTTCTTTCTTTTCCTGATAAAATTATCTTCTTATAAGTTACAAGTAGATTGTGTGTAACTAACTGTATTAAAGATATTCAGGGTTCAAAATGTGGCCAACAGACACATTTGGGAATCACATTCCTGTCTTCAAATTCCGACAGATTTGTTGTAGTTCTTACAAAGGCCAAAATTGTTTATTTTTATTTTAAGTCTGATTTTAATGGGGGGGGTTTTTTTCTCTAAATTTCTGTTAAAAGTCCACCTTACACTATCCTTGTAAAGAATGATTTAGTAAACCTGGTGCAGGAGGAATCCCTTGTTAATTACAGGCTTCACACTGTGCTATGCCCAGCATGACCCTTTAGTTTTGCCATAAAGGCTTCACACTGTGCTGTGCCCAGCATGGCCCTTTAGTTTTGCCATAAAGGCTTCACACTGTGCTGTGCCCAGCATGGCCCTTTAGTTTTACCATAAAGGCTTCACACTGTGCTGTGCCCAGCATGACCCTTTAGTTTTACCATAAAGGCTTCACACTGTGCTATGCCCAGCATGGCCCTTTAGTTTTACCATAAAGGCTTCACACTGTGCTATGCCCAGCATGGCCCTTTAGTTTTGCCATAAAGGCTTCACACTGTGCTGTGCCCAGCATGGCCCTTTAGTTTTGCCATAAAGGCTTCACACTGTGCTGTGCCCAGCATGGCCCTTTAGTTTTGCCATAATCTTTGGGTTTTTTTCTAGATATTTGCACAAAAATCATAATAAGTCTGGTTACAGCAAATCAACTTCTTTAAGGAGGGATAATAAAATGTGGATTTCTTAAAACTACTCTTTGATCCATGAGTTTAAATTTCAAATCAACCAACTCCTTTTCATTTCGATTTTCCGACCCCATATAAAATCTATGTGAATGGTGTAGTGACCATGGTGAACAATGTACCGACCTTGTCATAGTTTATTGACATTGACATAGTTTATTGTCCTTGACATAGTTTAGTTACCTTGACCAACAATGTGCTGACCTTGATACATAATGTACTTGACATACAGTTTATTGACCTTGACCAACAGTATACTGACCTTGACCAACAGTAAAAACTTTTTCAAAATCTGCTGATATGGCCATCTGTTTATAAAGTTGTGGAGACTGTGCTAGGTAGGCATTTTCTTTGAAATAAGATACTGTAAATACATTGGCTCCTCCCTCTGAGGCAGCTGTAACAGAAAAACAAAGGATACCAGTAATTACCTCATTTGGTACCAGTCTTCCATTGTGACTAAGATTTTCAAACCAAATCAGAATATCTGCCATTCTTCCTGTGATGTCTTGTATGACAATAATGCTCATCTTAATTGATAGAAAATACAAGAATAACTGATCCTATAAATAAAATGTATTAATTAAGCAAAAAGTCTTTGAAAATATAATACATGTTAAGAGTTGTCTTTCCTTGGTTTATAAATGCACATTTAAGTTTACATTGATGGTTGAACGGTTGGCTTGGTTTATGGCCTTTAACGCCACTTTCAACAATATTTCAATTATATCGTGGCAGTCAGTTTTATTGGTGGAGGAAACCGGAGTACCTGGAGAAAACCAGCGAACTGCCCTAAGTCACTGACAAACTTTATCGCATAATGTTGTATCACCTGAGTGGGATTAAAACTCACAACATTAGTGGTGATAGGTACTGATTGCATAGGTAGTTGTAAATCCAACTACCATACGCTCACAACCACAAGCTCCTTGATCGCTGTAAATAACAATTATTGACATAATTAATATAGACTCAATTTACCTTTTAAAATCACTGATTTTAAAATTGTGTGTATGGTCAGTAAGTACAAAATATATGTCCAGGATAATGCCTGGTGTTAAAGACCTTATATACAGCACCTTGTATGTGGTGTACTCACCTCAAGTGTGGAAGATCATGGGTTCAAGCCTAGGTTGGGTCAAACCAAAGACTATAAGATTGGTATTTGTTGCTTCTCCATTAAGCATGCAGAATAAAGGAGTAAGATAACAGACTTGTTGGCTCGGTATCAGGATAATATGTCTGCATGGAACAGCATGTCTACTCATAGATTGTTGTTTCAGCGAGCTAGTACTATAAAGATCCAACTAAGCATGTTGGTCTAGCACAAAGCAGACATAATCTACTCATCGAATGAAACTTGCTCTCACCATGTCTAGTTAAAAACCCCCTCCCAGAGGGTGTGCCAGGGGTAGAATAGGCACCAGGTTTCTCCGTCCTAGAGGCACTAGTCCTCTAAGAGGGGTCAACCCTGCAGTAACCCAGGGGTGTAGAAATCGGACAGAGAGCTTCTTCGGCTTGAAGGGGCGTCTGTCGGTTGTGTGGGATGAATAAATTGACAACCAACCCGTCCTTCGGATGAGACGTAAATAAAACCGAGGTCTCGCGTTGAGAGATTGCCACCCTCTTCGCACGTTAAAGAACTCAGTGCAACAGCTCATTATCCTCATGATGAGTGGTCCATAGGAGACCTATTGCACTGGCAAAATTATCCGTCCCTACCCATCACATTTCCTTGTTTCGAGTCCCGTGGCATTTAAATTATTCTCGTCCTGAATATAGCTGAAAAATTGCTCGCTGGACGTTACACATCAATCAATCAATCATGTATAGTTCAAAAATACAGAGTTGAATTTGTAACAAAATCTTTTACGTATAGTCTCACCTGATATTATCTTTGGTGTATGAATTTCAACAAAGTCATGCTCTGTTAGGTAGTGCCTGAAGTATCTACACACTCCTGCTTCTACTCTAAAAATAGCTTGATTTGTTGTTGTACGTAGATCTAAAATTCTGTTGTCAAGACGAGTATCTTGATTTACTGTTGCTAAGGCCTACAATAAAACACATTATTAATTAACTCTTGTTATACATCTGTATTTACATACTAAAAATAAAAACGTAGATATCAAATTTAGTGCGCACAACACGTTTCTGGAATAACCTTCATGAGGTACGCTCAAAATCGAAGGATTAAAAAGCCAAATAATTTAAAGTTTTGGGAGCAATAAAACCAAAAGGGTCTAAACAGGATAGCCACAATCGGCTACGGTCACTTATGCCTGAAGGAGGAGAACCTTAGTTTTATTAATAATTACATTATTTAGGAACTGTAAATTTCAGTAATAAATATATCTAGTAAACCATGTCAGTGCCGAAGCGGATGATACCATTGGGGACTAATAGTTCAACAACAGAAGTATCGACCCAGTGATAGTAATACAAACGTAGACATCAAATCTAGTGTGTTTCTGGAATAATCTTGCCGTTTCAATATAACTACACTCACATCATCTGTATCAGGTCGACTGGCATCTTCTATTAACAAAGGTAATCTAGGAGCTGCAGAACTGACTACCCATACCTGTAAATATAAATAATATGGTAAACAATGCTGTAACCATGGTAATAAAAAATATGTCATAATGACAAGTGGTCAATTAATTTCATTGTGGAATAGTATTTAGGTAAGATCAGTCAATAAGATTTTTTTTAATGAAATCTGTTATCATAATCTAATAAAAATAAATGGTGATAGGTACAGAATAACGGCAGTCTGAAAGTTGATTTCAACGACAGACATTATCAATAGTATGAAAGTGACTGATAGGACAAGCTGTGATTATGTATGACGAGATCTTTAAAACTGACATTCTTGTTTTTATACATAAATCATAATACTCTTTGTCATTTTTGACAAAATCTTCTCAACAGACTCACCTGTTCACAGTGTAATTCTACATCCTGCTGAGTGCAAGCTTCTACTTTCTGTTCAACAGTTCTAACAAAACCTTCTACATCAACAATAGATTCTTTATTTATACTGAAAATAAAAAAAAAACCTTAAAATTGAATAAAATTTATGACAATTTTTTGAGCGATTATCTAAGGTCATATAATGGACATTAAAATAAAATGTAATTATCATTCAAACATTCCGTATGTTGAACTTTTCTTATTCCATTTTAATTGAGAAAATTGTACCCTGTGCAGAATTTACCAAGTACATAAAAATTGCAAATTCTACAGGTAAAATTTGGGCTTACATAAAAATGAATTATTTCCACTTAGAGAAAAATTTACAAACTTATACAACTTATACAATGAAGGGACACATTGAGTAGAGGAATTAATACAATTTGATATTTACCCTGCAGTAAATTTGACCATCTGCTTGCTGACTTTGGGTCCAACACAAACAAGGGCCTGGATGGTCCATTTTTGTTGTCTTAATACAAAGAAACACTGTTTTCCTGAAAAACAAAGAACATTGATAATTCATATTTATTTATTTTGGGTGGAGGTGGGTAATGGACGAGTTAGTGCTCATTGTTTAACACCAAATGGACAATCTTTGAACTATATCATGGCTAGAAAAGGTTTACTATTTGATGAAATGATGATGATGATTATATATGTTTTGTACTAGAATGAG
>MJUT01009315.1:424996-439896 GCA_002080005.1 Gigantidas platifrons | reverse complement strand
GGAATCCAATGCTGTTCTTTGTAAAATCTGCAGTGTGTTGTGTTTACATGAACAGCTGAGATTAGATATCTCCAGCGCGGAATGCAGAGCCAACATTAGGAGGTGCAGAATCCAATGCTGTTCTTTGTAAAATCTGCAGTGTGTTGAGTGTACATGAACAGCTGAG
The DNA here is from genome assembly GCA_002080005.1 of Gigantidas platifrons. Classification (NCBI taxonomy): domain Eukaryota; kingdom Metazoa; phylum Mollusca; class Bivalvia; order Mytilida; family Modiolidae; genus Gigantidas; species Gigantidas platifrons. The sequence goes on along the minus strand of MJUT01009315.1, from coordinate 439,730 downwards.
ATTAGATATCTCCAGCGCGGGACCCCCAAGTGTGACCCAATTGGGAGAATTGGTCCAATATTGCTATATTGGCTTTTTTTTTCTTCTTTTGGTATACAATATTCCATCAATCGATTGATGATTACATACTATTACATGCATGGACAAGAATTTTATTTACATACTATAGTACAGCCAAAGTGGAAAATTTTTATAATACAAAGTGCTTGAGGAAGATGACGTGATTAAAACTATGTACATGTAAGGTTTATTGTTTAGATGAGTGTACAGATAACAGCTGGAGTTAGCTGATCTCTGAAGCTATCGATAGATGGAGCCTGAACGAGTGAAGCAGGGAGTTGGTTCCACTGCGGTATTGTGAAAGGAAAGAATGAATGCCGGTATGAATCTTTTGATGAGTAGATATACCTGTATGTGATCTGGTGGTTTTTTCTGGTTCTAGAGTCTGCAAATATTAAAGTGTCGGATGGAATAGCAACAAGATGGTATGAGATTTTATACATCATAACTAATCTTGTGCGTAGTCTGCGTTGTGATAGAGTGGGAATGTTTAAGGTGTCAAGCATGTCAGTGACACTACTGGTGTTATGATACCTGTTACAGACATACCGAGCAGCTCGCCGTTGGACCATCTCAATTTTGGATTTGGACTCTGATGTATGAGGGTCCCAAACAGAACAGGAGTATTCGAGTTTGGGCTGGACGAGTGCTTGGTATGCCTGTGTTTTGACTTGTTGATTTGAAGTTTTTAAGTTCCGTTTGAGAAATCCAAGAGTTTTATTGCCTTTAGATGTTATGTCATTTATATGTTTGTCCCATTTGAGGTTTGACTGTACTGTGACACCGAGGTATTTTGCAGAGGTAACTGATTCTAATATGTGGTTATGTAGGATGTATTCGTGTTGAAAAGGTTGTTTCTTTTTGGTGACTGGAAGAACTGTGCATTTATCTGGGTGGAAAGCCATCAACCAATCTCTCTCCCATCTAGCGGCCGCATCAAGATCCAACTGGAGTTTATCACAGTCACTCTGGGATCTGATAGTTCGATATAAGATACTATCATCGGCAAACAGCCTGAGTTTACTGTAGGTCAAGTAATCTGGTAGATCATTTATATAGACCAGAAACAAGACAGGACCCAGGACTGTACCTTTCGGGACGCCAGATGTGACAGGGACAGTGGATGAAGACCTTCCATCTACAACAACACTTGTGTCAACAGTTTGTGTGCAATTTGATAGGAATGCAGAGATCCAGTTTAGTGTTTGGCCAGATATACCATAGTATTTAAGTTTATAGAGAAGTCTGTGATGAGGAACTTTATCAAATGCTTTAGCGAAATCCATGATAATAAGGTCAGTTTGAATGTTTTGATTGTCAGTTTCAGATAATTCTTGGATGAATGAAAGCAGGGTTTGAAATTAACGATTGTCCGCTAGTCCGAGACTAGTAATTTTCCCCACGGACAACACATATCTCCTAGGTACTTGTCCGCTTGGGCTAGTAAAATAAATAGAGACCGGTATGTATCACGAAGAGTTGGAAAGCCGTTATTGTCCCTGTTCATTTCTTTCCTTTATGATACACCATTTACAGCTGTGTCAAACATGCACTTGAAAATTATTTATAAAACTATGTTGTTTAAAGCGCTTGGAAGACGGATGACACAAACGTTTGAAATAGTTAAACTGTTTTCCAAAATTCAAGCACAAATTTGACATTGACAAAATATAATTTCATTTATAAAATATTTATGGCGTCTTCTCTTCATGTCCATCTGTAAATCGCCGCAATTGGGAAAAGAAGAACAATGACAATATTTGCTAAAATTTATCGTTTTAAATAAAATAAAATTGTAATAAAGTACAGAAAATGATTATTAAATCCAGATTTTCAAATAAATAACACTTAATGTCTTAAAGCGTAGATTATGGTTTCTTCTCTTTGTGTCGATCTGCAAATCGCAGCGATTGAGAAAAAAAGAACAATGATAATATTTCTAAAATATATCGTTTTAAATATATATTTTTTTGTAATAAAGTACAGAAAATTATGATAAAATCCAGATTTTCATGTAGGTAACAATTAAAACTATGTAAAATTGATGTATTGATAAATGTGTTTGTTGATCCAAACTGTTTAAATAACAAATTTTTGACTTAAAATAAAAACTACAATTTAAGTGTTTTGAAAGGGTATGACATTTACAGTATTTTGCTTCATGGTATTATGGGTTTTGCTAATCATTGAAGGGCTAAACTGTGAAATCATTGTCCTGTGTTCTTTGGTAGCTATCTCATTGGCAATCATATCAAATTTCATTATTATTTGAAGGAAAAAAACACTCTTAAAACTCTTTTTGAGAAAGACATTTTCACTCCAAAAAAACTCTCAGATTGCAGGATTTTGCATCTAGATTTTCAACATTTTTCGGGGGGTGGGGGGGCATACCCCCATACCCCCTTAGCCAATTCGCATCCTGAAGGGTGCTCGCCGCATCTCCAGGACTAGTTGGGATTTCTAAGGACTAGTGATTGATATCTTCTACTAGTCCTTTGGGCTAGTAACTACAAAAGTTAATTTCTAACCCTGTGAAAGTAATTGTGTTTCACATGAGCGTGAGTGACGGAAGCCGTGTTGGAGGTCATAGAGTATTTTATTATTTTCGAGATGATTCATTATGTGTTTGGTGATAATGTGTTCCATTAACTTGCAACTAATGCAAGTTAAGGATATGGGTCTATTAGTTTACTGCCTCATGTTTATCACCTTTTTTAAATGCTGGAGCAACATTTACATGTTTCCAATCTAGTGGTGTTTGACCAGTTTCAAATGACTTTGTAAATATTAACTGAAGAATTGGTGCTATTTGTTCTTTTAGTTCTTTAAGAATGTGACCATTTATATTGTCAGGACCGGTGGCTTTGTGAGGGTTGATTTCATTTAGGAGTTTCATGATGCCTGGTGTAGATATGGTTAGTGTTGGTATGTTTGGATGTTGACTGGGTCCTTTATCTGGTATTGTATCTTTTGGTTCGGATGTGAATACTGACTGGAATTGTTCATTGAGGATGTTAGCTTTCTCTATAGTGTCTGAAGTTAGGATTCCATCTTTTTTAAGTGCTGATATACCAGATTTGTCTGTTTTTATAGATTTGATATACTGGAATAGTTTTTTAGGTTTAGCTTGGTTTAGTGAAGGTTGGTTGGGTTCACTTACTGGTAAATCACAGATCATAGTTTCAATATATTTCCAGTATGCTTCTCTTTGATGTTTTTGAACTTCAGCTTTGAGTTTTTTGTACTGGCTGGTGTAGTTACTATCTTTGTGTTTCTTGTAAAATAGTCTGTTTTTCTTGTTTATAAGTTTACGTAGCGAGTTGTTTATCCATAGGAGTCTATGTTTGTAGGTTAGCATTTTTGATGGGATGTTATTTTCAACTGATTTGCATAGCTTTGTTTTGAAGTACTCCCATATACTGTTTACATCTGATGATGTATAGATGCTACAGATTTCTGAGTATATTTTTTCTAAGTCATTTTTAATATTTTCCCAGTTTGCGTTTTTATATTTTAGAATTTTTCTGGGCTTTTCTCTGACCCTTCTTAGCCAGATATCGACCTCGGCAAAGACAATATTCACTTAGGCCAATTGGAGGGAGTGTACATATTTTGTTGATATTGCCATTATTGGTTGGATTGTTCAGAAATAACAAGTCAAGTATACGATCATTTCTGGTGGGAGTGTTAACTACTTAGTGTAAGTTTGAATCGCATGTTATGTCAATGTTATGGCTTATGGCTGTTGACAAACTGCTTTCAATTGCATCATCCTTCACAGATATATTTATGGCCATATCATACATGTAGGTGTTGTACTACGACTCATTTCATGATCAGTGCGAATGCGAGTGACAGTAAATTTATACCCCCCCCCCTTTTTTTCTCCCTCCTATTATTAGTATGACTTAACGAGTGACAGTAAATTTATACCCCCCCTTTTTTTCTCCCTCCTATTAGTATGACTTATCAAGAGTTTGATTGACAACTTCCTACGATGTGCAAAGATAGAATACAATATTTAACATAAGCTTACATACCCTCCCGAATTTTCCTTGTTTTCCATCCTTTGGTTACAAATAACAACAATTTTGTAAACCACTATAATACACGTGGATTTTTTTAAGGTAAAGAGCCGAGAATAATAAGGGAGGCCACTCAATTTGTTGTTCATTCGGTACTTCTTTAGATACTTCCATTCGAAAATCATAAAGTAGACTTTTTACTTGTAGATATGCAGTTGATTTTTTAACTTCATAATTTTACTAATACCAACCGAGTAACATTGCTGCATTGATTTATTATTAATATTATAATATATATGGTTTATTGATTGTTATTGAATTGGCTCTGACCTGACTGTGTTGTATAGTCATAATATAGCTTCTTTTTTTTCTTTCTTTTTTTTTGCATGCTATGATAGTATATTTGTATTATGCCTCCAATTATTGTAATCATTGTATTAGAATTTTTTGCCCTTTATGGGCCCATTAATTTGGTAATAAAAATATTATTGTTATTATTATTATCATGTATGTTTATATTGTGTATTGCATTGTATGATTGTATGCTAGTCGGTTCAAAAACTCTTAAGAAATGCTGTATTGTTTATATGTCTTGCCGACTGTAAATGAAGCTTATTTGATTTGATTTGATTTGATTTGATTGCAATACACAAAGAGAAACAATTCTCTCAAAAGAATAAATTTGTGGATACTTTTTCTTAATAATTGAAAATTAGTGAAGCCTCGCCTGTTCACCATAACAGGGGGTTGCATCAGACAAAATTGTTCCAATGCACATGTTCTGACGAGGGCTAAGTCACAAGATGCCATATATGATCGGATTGTACAAATTGCTTGCTCCGTTCTTAATTTGGAAATGAATATTATATTACATTTACCAAATTAAAGGGAAAGGGTCGGAAAAGGATCAGGTATGTCCTCATTTGACTTTCTTTTGAATCCTGTAAAACTAGTGATATTTTTTTTTAATTTTCATCAATTGAATTCCACTTATCAAGAGTACTAGAGTGTGGGATAATGCTATCTTTGCAACATGTTGTTCTACGTCTTTGGGATTTTAAACTCCCTCTGATTTCGAAGATAGTATACCGAGTCTTATCATTTATATGTGAAAGGACATCAGCAGCTATGTAGTCTGGAATCTCTCCAGAAATGACTTCAAGAAGATATAACAATTTATTTGGTTCGTCTCTACTGGATAGAATATTCTTGACATTGGTGTTCCCTTTTTAAGTCATGTAATTCTTCGAGCGGGTTTTATTGAATATATTCAATCATATATCATTTTCTTCCCATCTACAGTGACATTGTCGTGTCAGATTCTGCCCATCTACAGTGACATTGTCGTGTCAGATTCTGCCCATCTACAGTGACATTGTCGTGTCAGATTCTGCCCATCTACAAAGTGACACTGTCGTGTCAGATTCACGACACTGGTTTCTTTGACGAGGCAGTGTGTATTAAAGAGAAATATTGCTATAAATACTTCAGCATGGTTGAAATTATATTAAAATTGTCGTATTTCTTACACCATATTATAATTTATTGATAGCAAAAGAACAAAATGACAAAACAGCTGCTTAAAATCAATTTAGTATAGCTAGTAAACCACCAGTGATAAATAATTTGATTACATTCTTCATAAATAAAGATTAGGGTTTTTAGTTTCTATTGCAGCACCTACATTGGTAGTGTAATTGTTAGCGTGCTCGCCTCGAGTGCAATATATCGTGTGTTCGGACTCCTATCGGGTCAAACCAGAGACAGTGAAATTGCAATTTGATGCTTCTCCGCAGCTTTATGGAGTAAGAACAGACTGGTTGGTTCGGAATCAGAATATTGTGTCCGAGTGGAGTGACATGTCTACCAACAGACTACTGTTTCAGTGAGCTAGCACTATAAAGATCCAAAATAACGTGTTGGTGTAATACAAAGAGGACATCATCATGTCATTAAATGTAACTTGATCTCGCCATGATATAGCTGAAAATTTGCTCAGTTTACGTTAAACAACAACCACTCACTCACTCTAATATCATTTATAGATAGCAAAAAAAAAACAAAATGACAAAAAGAGCTGCTTAAAGCCAATTCAGTTTAAACCAACAATGAACACTATTTGAATATCAGGCTTTTGAGCTCCTAATGCAGCTGCATACAACTTCTTGGTTCAAACGACTAAATACCTTCTGTATAGTCGATTTTGAACGTTTCCTATATTCAGATGTGAGAAAACAGATATCGCAACAGTTTTGCCAACCTGGGGCCAGTAACTAGAAACTCGATCGTAAGTCCAACTTAAGAATAATCTTAAGAGAAGTCTAAGAAAGTATTACGAGTACATAAAGAGTGTAACTGGAAACCACTCTTTGAACCTTCTTATGTTTGTCTTTGTGATTTACGAAAATCTCAAGATGTAGAGTTAAGATGACGCACTTATCGATATTTCCGAACGACCCGCCTTTGGTTTCTCTTAAAAAGTTTAGAATTCGCGGTAAAGTCGATAGTCGTTTTAAATAAAGTTACTGTTTTTAATTAACTATTGTCATCTATAGCTAACCTAAAATCATGATGGGGCCTGGATGACTCAATGAGTTAGGTCGCTGGATTTAACAACTCGTACAAGCCTATCACCAATACGGCGTGGGTTCAAGCCCGGCTTTGTAGATTACAAAAAAAGGTGCGCTCGACTCGCGACCACATGTGATAAAGTTGGTCGCCACAATATAACTGAAATATTGTTGAAAGTGGCGTTAAACACCAAAAATCAATCAATCACTCATTAAAATCATGACAACTGAAGGCCGACGATACACATTAATACACTGTAGAAGGACCACATTGTAATACCAAGACCTACAACATGTACCATATTAGATCTATAGATACTCCTTTGTGTGATACCTTGCTTGACATTAATTTCATATTAGAATGACTAACACAATATGTTTGCCAAGTCCCAGTCTTAGCAAATGTAATTAATACCTCGACCTTGTTTGGTCTAAAGATAATTTTGATTTATTGATTGATTGATGTTGTTTAACGCCATTTGACACAAAAAGGTCACATTTGATGGGTACATAAGTTTCAATATTCTTCTCTGAAACAACTTAGAAGATTGCAACCAAACTTGGAAAGAATGTTCATTGGATGGTTCTCCACAAAACTCATTTGTGCCAACTGAAAAGTTCAAAGGCACAATAATGTGTTTTTATGGCAGAAAGTATAACAATTAATTTTACAGAACTTATGTTCAGGAGTTATACTTTCTATCTGCAGCTGTTGTGGTGTTAAAAGCCAAGGCTTCAAGCCATAACCGCTATCGCCAAGCAGCAAACCATTCCCAATACGGTTTGTTTCAAACGCTTCTGACAACGAACAGTTATTCCATATGTGGGCATCATGAGTTGAGCCCGGCCACTTCGCTACAATATCTAAAAATATGTTGTTAGCATCACAAACACACTGTATGTTCAAGGCATGAAACCCCTTCTTACAGACATATGCATGTTCGTCATTGCTCGGAGCTTTAATACGGATTAATGTTCCATCCACTGCACCCACTACCTGTGGAAAATGTCTTATATTGAAAAAATCTCGCTTTACCGAAAGCTGTGCTTCCCTTTCCATTGGAAAACTAATATAACGATTAGCGTTCTGTGCGAAATATGAAGATATCTGATGAACGCATCTAGATACTGTCATTCTACTAACTCCGTGAGCATCACCAATGACAGATAAATAAGTGTCAGTGGCAAAATATCGTACTGCAATCATCACTTGCAAAGACACGTGTAATGACTGAGTTCGTCTAGTTGACCTCACCAAGTATTCCTGTAATTCACCGCATATATCAAATATGCTTTCCCTGTCCAGTCTGTAGTCTTTAACAATCCCTTCGTTACTCAGAAAATCAAGAGGATTTGTTCTGTCACGAAATATACGTTTTGAAATTCGGTTTCTGCGTTCATAGTGAAGCAAGCTCAATGCTACAGCCATGATTCTCTGTTAAGAGAAAGATAAAGCTGCCTAGGACCTCCCTTAATTTTATTCTCTTAAACGTCTCGTAGAATTTGTTCATGTTACACTTAAAATAAGCTAAGAGTGGTCTAAGACAACTTTGAGATTGATATCGACTTTCTAGTTACTCATTCGATAAGACTTGTCTTAAGTAGGTCCTAAGAGAACACTGAGAGATGCCTTCGTAGACAGTCGTCGCGAGGAAAAGTTAAGAGCTGTCAATCATACTAAGAGGGCTTCTTGTTACACTCTTTAGATTTAAGACGTCCTTAAGATCATCTTAAGGCTTAAGAGTGCTTCTAGTTACTGGCCCCTGTATTTTGTAAAAATGTTAACAAAAAAATATATTTGTTTTTATTGAAACTAACTATTTACTGTCAAAACCTTTCGCATAATGAAAATTGTGTTTAATAGAGAACAGAGATTTCACAATGCTTTCCGGTGAAGGCTTTTACTTTGCGACAGTAACGTACATTTAATTGTAGAATATTTCTCATATTGAGAACTCGTTTGTCCGAACAAAGATTTCCTTGATTTTAATAGATCACTACATGCCTTTATTGTAGACACCATAAACAATTGTTCTAGTAGCATTGCATCTGCATTTTTATTTGGCGACCTTAACTGAACCATTATATTGAGAATGAATGTTTTCGTAACGTCTTCGTATCTTTTCAAACAGTCGACAACCGTTACGATACGTCGTCCGTTCAATGTCAATACCCAAGCGAACATTTGTATCGAATTGTGTGAAAATCCTATAAAATGATAATGCCGCGGGCACATGTACCGAACGTTGATGTCTGCATCTGTTTTATTTAATGGACAAATTCTTAGTTTTTGTCTTTGTTCCACTAAATGACCTTTCTTTCTTATGATTAATTAAACTTTTACCTACGTCATGATATTAAAATGTGTTTTTGGTAACAACAACCTAAAGAAGATTAACATATCGGTTTGGGGGGTCATCTAATGGGATACTTTATTTCCACGTCACAAAGTCGGAATTCTGTGCTTGCAAGTTTTAATAATTTCTCAACTATCAAAATAATGTTCTCCAAAGGGATTCGTTAATTCCATATTTCAAACTTAAGAACGAGTGCACGTTTGGTTCTTAACTATAAAAATGTAATCATGAATGGGGGGGACCATGCCGTGAAACAACAGACCCCACTTGTGACCCTCTATTACTGCTTGGATTAAAGTTAGAGTAACTGAACAAGGGATAAACACATTTTGCTATATAAGGTTTTTAACTGGTCAATAGTTGTAGTTGTTGATCGTTAATCGTTGATTAAACCGAATTAAAATATTAAAATTAGAAAAACAAGTTTACTTGGATATATAAATACAACGTCTTTATATGTACTTAAGACATTCATTGAATAGGTTACAAAGAAGAATGACGAATTAATTTGTAGAAAAACGGTATTCGATATCAAAAATATTATTTCATCTGCATAAATCTTGATCGAATTTCCAAACTTGGACTGTTGGATTATAATATAAGAATCAACGAACTCAAAATGGCATATGCGCTTCACACCAGACTTGCAAAAAACATAACTGAGGACTATCTAACTTGTTCGATTTGTTTAAACCGATACAGGGAGCCAAGAACGTTACCATGTGAACATTCATTTTGTCTACAGTGTCTTGCCGAACATATAAAAGATACGCAAATAGATGGTGTCTTCACGTGTCCAATGGACAGACAACAAGTTAAGCTACCAGAAGGCAACAACGACCCTTGGGAATGTGCATCTTCTTTTGAAAGTGATACCCTTCTTGCTGGACTCATAAAAGCCCTTAATGAAACTTTACACGAAAAAGAGGATAAAAAGTTAGAAGAAACAGAGGAAACACTAGAATTCTTTTGTTTCGGGTGTAAGGAAGTTGTGACAGCAGAGAGTGCCGTAGAGAGACATCGAAAGTCTACATGTGATTGTGTAAAGCTAAAAAAGGCATTTCAACGCGCCTTGCCAAAAATAGCTAGTTTGAATAAGGATCTTGAAGGTATGGTTGTAAAAACTAATAAAATGAAAATCGAGTCAAAGAAAAGAGCAGAATCTGCGAAAAACAAGGACGCTATCAAAGAAATCGAATGTTTTGAATCGAAATTGGATAACTTTTATAAACAAAGTAAAGCAAACTTACAATCTTTAAAAGATGGACTTTGCGCGCCAGAGGAATCTAAAGCAGACGACAAATTGGAAAAGATTTCTTCTATTATTCAGGACAAATACGAATCGTTTAATGACGCAATGGAGAACGAAAATGCCGTGACTATTCTTAAAAAGTATGTAGAGATCTCCAACAATGTACCTGACCTCCATAAAAAGATTGACTCCATTCCGAAGTCAGTTTTCCGCAAAAATAGTTCTAAATTTGTTCCGAACGAAGACCTATTGAATTGTTTGGAAAGCGTAGTAAATTGTGGACATGTTCATACCATAGAACTTTCAAATTTTAAAGCGAGATCAGACGAGAGCGTGTTCAATTACTACGACATTGCTGCCATTGGAAAATACATGATCATCATTGATGGTGAAAATGGAATTTTGAAACGATATCTAAATGACTGTACATATGTTGATAGTTTGCGTCTGAGGAACGTTTGTCGTGTCGCCGTTCTCTCAGAGGATGAAATTGCTGTAACTAGAATTGGAAAGAAAAAAATAACCCTTGTGTCGATTGGACGTAAAATGTATGTCAAAGGTCATATTCGTACAAAAAAGCCATATATCGGTATTGTTTGGTTAAATGTAGGCGGATTTGCAGTGTCATATTACGACGGTGAAAATCCACCTGGTTTAGAAATAATTAGCAACGAAGGAAAAATAACCAAATCAATTCTTGGTCATAGGAATCCAAACGGTAATGCTCCCCTATTCGTCTGCCCGATGTTTATGACTACAACAACAAGCGGAGATATCGTTTTGTGCGACTACAGTGACACAAAGCATATAATGTGCTTCAACCAACATTTGGAACTTCTCTGGTGTCATGCTATGAATAGTATGCCGTGTAGCGCATCTTGTGACCGTTATAGTTTGTATGTCACTTTACCGGAAGAAAACGAAGTAATAACACTCTACCAAGAAAACGGAGAGAAGATGCGGACCATTATAAAAGAATCTGATGGTATTGAAAGGCCATACGCTATTCATTGGCATTCAAGTGTTCTAGCAGTTACGGAAGACGAATCGGACCAAGTTCATTTAATTCATTTGTAAATTCAAATTGTTTTTATGTATTCAATGTATTTATTCTTATAAAGTCCGAAAATAACATGCATGTTTTGATTCTATTTATATATTATAATTTACGTTTTTATTTTCCCTATTTGTCTTTGTTAGCGCAGCCGGTCAATATTTTCGTATATGGACCGGTCAATATTTTAGTATATGGACCGGGCCCGATCAATATAATGTTTTCTTCCGGATTTTGTCCGAACTCGTTTTTTGTCTTAGATATACAATAATAAAAACATGCCGTCTGACAGATTTGCATGTATTGAGTATAATATAGCAAATAGTTCATGGCACTTCGGGCCAAATGGCAGTTTATGGATCGGTATGTCACCCACAAAATAGCATATAATATTTTGTGGGTGACATCCCGGTCCATAAACTGCCATATGGCCCTTAGTGCCATGAACTATTTGTTAAATATTTTATTTTACAAATTCAGCCTTCCATATGTCATTTGTCAGTTATTTTCCGACGTATATAATCAACCGTTTTACGATCTTTTGAATCCATGAAACTAGCTTAGCCCCGTCACTTTTTATTAAAGTGCCTATACCAAGACAGGAAAATAAGCAGCCATGTATATATGTGTTAGGGAAAGGCATATCGAATTTGTTTCTGTTTACGATTTATCAATTGGGTTTTCGGAACTGTTCCTACAGTGTGGTATTTTTTGTTTTTATTTTAATACAAACACACATTCAATTTTCTTAGAGTTGTGAACCGCATCGGTGATGTAATGCCTGGTTAGCGTGCTCGCCTCGATCCCCGATCGGTTCAACCCAAAGACTATAAAATTGGTATTTGTTGCTTCTCCGCTAAGCACCCAGCATTAAGGAGAAAGAGCAAAGACTGGCTGGCTCGGAATCAGGATAATGTGTCCGAGCGTGGCGACATATCTATCCGCGGACTGTTGCTTCAGTGAGCTAGCACTATATCAATCCAACTAAGCGTGTTGATCTAGTACAGAGCGGACCTCATCATAATTTCATTGAAATTAACTTGTACTCGCCATGATATAGCTGAAAAATTGCCGAGTTGGCGTTGAACAGCAACCACTCAATCACTCACTATATAAAAGCAGATTTGTCATTAACTCAACAATTATAAGAGTAACACGACAGGTGCCACACAGGAGCAGGAACTACTATCCCTTCCGGATGACATGAGTCCACATCCGGTTTTGAGTAAGGTTCATGTTGCTCGAACAGTAGTTTTCAGTGTTGTATTTTGTGTAGTCTTTTGTCCTTTTCTTGCCATTATGTTTTCTGTCTTTCTACGATTTACGGCTTCTGATTAACACTTTGATGTCTTCAAAGTTTTACTTTAACTATTAAACAAGGAAGGAATGACAAACCCCAATTACAATGTAAACAAAAAAACAAGGACACTCACACTTCATAATTAATCCACAAAAATGTGTTTGTTTATCCAGAGCCCGATTCGGACTCATAATACTCGAGTTTCTGCAGAACCGTAGCTCGTTTTTGTTTTTCGTTTTGTTTTGTTGTTGTTTTTTTGTTTTGTGTGTGGGTGTATTTGAGTTTTTTTTAGGACCATAGATCACAAAAAGATCATAAAAAATACGGTTTCACGGCTAAAACATCTACTCAGGTAAATACTCGAGCTGAGCAAACTAACGTTTCAGCGTATACTATAACATGGCAGAATAAAAACAAATATCACATTCAATTGTTTCCTTTACAAATGTACTCAGGGATATACACTTTTACTAATGCTTAGTTGGAAAAAAAAATATTTGTCATTATTTGTTTTCTTGTTCTTATAGACCTAGATTGAGTTTAATCATACATTTTTTAAAAACATGTTTCGGACAGGTAGAACAATACTAAATCCAGAAGCTTTCTATTTCCTTTGAAAGTTTTGATAAGTTAAGTAGATTTTAATGACAAACTTTTCACTATCAGGCTTTACTTATTAGTTTCTTAAACAAATAGATATGATTGGATCGTGAAAGGAGTTAACCGGATATTAGACATCTTCAAGATAAATTTAGTTGACATTTGATGGAGTTCTGCTTTTAAACAAAGTTTTATACCCGCAAATGTCATTTTTATAAATATGTAGTGTTGCTTTTTTTCGCAATTCGATATATCTTTTAGAATTTTTTTCGTGGAAAATGATATTTTTCGTAACTCTGTTATTTTCCCTTTCTTGGATTTCACGTACAGGTAAGATAGTATTGCTTTTTTGTGTGCAAAACATATTGTATACCAGACGACATTATTTTTGCGGGAATTGTGCTGACAGATATACCAACAATTTTGTATGTGGTTTTTCGGATAGATGAAAGATTTCCCCAACGAGTTTTTATTTTGTTTTTTTTACATCTTTTTTTTTTTTAATTTTGATTTCGGACACTGTTCGAAATTGCAGTTTATAATGAAATAAAAATAATAAACAAACAGAGACCAGGGACGTAGCTCCTTATACGCAAAAACGCAATTGCGTACACATAAAAAAATCAGCTAAAAACGAAATATGCGGTTTTTTTTATAAAATCAAACTTGAAAAGTAAGATGACGTTCCACGGCAGTCTGACAAATCAAGGCGCCATTCTTTTAAGATTCCATATGAATTTTCTAAATCGAATTTTTTAAATCAAATCATTGCAATTTAAGGGTTCATTTCATGTGGAGTGAATTCATTCAATGAATGATGGTTAATCCAAAAAAGCGCTTCACACCCAGTTAAAATTTAGCATTTTCAATGCACTTTGTGTAAGATGTGGGTTACTGTGTTCTCGGCATATATCCCGTATTCTTTCTTTGAAAAAATTGTTCACCTTCCATAGTGATTGTGGCTGTATTCATTGTGCAGTTCTCCAGATAAAGGAGGAATCTACATAACAACAACAAGGGGCCATTTTCGCCTTCCCAATCCCTACATACTAACTGACCAGTGAACACCAAGCTCATAAAAACTAATATCCGACCCTTCTTAGTGGCTAGAGGGATAAATAGTTTGTCTGAAAATTAAATATGTTGAGTTGTGACATGCAAGAAATTTAAAGACCAGGTCGTCATTCATTTTCAACTGTTCATCCAAGAAGGATCATTTTCACAAGATTGAGTAAAGATCTAATGATATCAACACTTCAACATTTTAATTTAAGTATGTTGTCTAGATAACCAATTATATGTCTTTTCCTCAATACGTGTTTTCTATATCCATCTCCGGCACATACGACCTGACCGAAAAACACAAGAGCAAACTGTAGGCAGAACAAAACACACTCACGCAATCAGGTTCTGAAGTATGTAAATCTGGTAAAATCCATAAGCTTCCTGGGGGCTTCGCCCCCTGAACCCCTTACAAGGGCTTTGCCTTGGACCCACTGGGGTCCTTGAGCGGCCC
>MJUT01009315.1:398472-412250 GCA_002080005.1 Gigantidas platifrons | reverse complement strand
CAGAGACGTGTCGTGTAGATTTTGAGTGTACCTGATGAAGGTTATTCCAGAGACGTGTCGTGTAGATTTTGAGTGTACCTGATGAAGGTTATTCCAGTAACGTGTTGTGTAGATTTTGAGTGTACCTGATGAAGGTTATTCCATAAACGCGTCGTGCACACTAAATTCGATATCTACGTTTTTATATATATTTCTGCCTTGAGTTATACAAGGAAACGATTCGTAGGTTTGGCTGTACTTGATATTTAGAAATATTACGTGTTTGACTTTTATCTACTTACCAACCTAAAACTGACCCAACCCAAAACGATTATTGTAATTTCCATAAAGAAAATATATTTAATTGAAAACGATTTGATGTGGTGGTTAAAAAATAAGATAAAACCTGGTCCTACCTACATATTTAGCTAAATGTGTTTCTATAAACATGAACCCTACAATTGTTTAATATAGATCTAATTTAAGGATAGCGCTCAAGTAAGTGGTTATAAATGATCGTCATAATCAATAAATGCAGAAGTAGTTAAGATCGCCAATGGTTCCTTGTGACCTAGAATAATAATAATAAAAAAAGATAAATAGGTTTTATGTATAAGTATATTCGCATATTCAAACTACTTAATAATCACAATAAAATGCAGTGCAGTGAACAATCTTAATTTGGGGAGTATAAGAGTACTTTTAATATTAGATAAAATGATCTGATTGATTGATATTAGAATACGTGTTCAAAATAACATACTCGAAATGTTTTTAATGTTATGTTAGAAAGGCCTGGTCGTGTGAAGATTCGTCTTATTCTATTATACAATTAATGACTTTTAATGAGGTGGATACAAGGATTTATTAACCCAAGAATATCATATTTACCGAGGCCCCTTAGGCAAGGTAAATATATTATTCTTGGGTTAATAAATCCTGGTATCCACCGAATTGAAAGTCATTAATTGTTTTATTATATGACACATTTTATATGTTGATTTTACCCTTAAAATAAGCTTTTATAGCGACGTTTTCTTTAGTTTCGTATGGTGCAAGATGTTGGAATGTTATATTCACCGCGCGTTACATCGCGTGAGGTGATTATAACGTTTTATCAAAGAACGTTTCTAGGGACGTCAGCCAATCAGATAAAAGAAATATTTATAGTCATATAATAATTGTTGATATGTCATTTCATGTTCTCACTTGTATTGTTTTGTTTATATGTAATATAATACTGTTAAGCGTGAGTATAACCGTAGTATAAATGAATTGTAACATGAAGCCTGCATGCAATATCACATCTAGGCTCTCTGAGAGTAATAAAACTGCAGCCCAGATTTAAAGTCTGCTTGTATTATTTTATAGTTCTTAACTGTTATTTACATTCTGGTATATAAAACACAAAAAAAAAATCAAAGGAAAAGAATGCATTCACGTTACAAGAATTGTGATTTCTAGCACTTATAATTTTGTCGCTATGAATTGTATTACACCTTGGTCTATGTACTATTATCTCTACAGCTGCGTTTACATTGTCAGATTTTCCCTTCAAACACTATTTGTACTTCTGTTTCAAAAACAAATATGACAGTCTAAATGTAGGATTAAATAGTGTCCGCCGTGAAATATTGTTTTCTATGATAAAGTCCGAGGACGGAATAAAGCGTAGAGGTGACTTCTTTTGGTCTGTTGGGGATTTTTCATTTGAAAAAGATACAATCGGACACATTTTCAGAGGACAATATTATGGCTTACATAAATACCTATCCAAATCCCTTCTAATGTTTGATGGACATGTAAAAAGTGTTTGATGACATGCCTAGACTGTCCTTTTCAGGGGCAGATCCCGGCGCCCCTTCCCCCTCCACAATTGGATAAAAATATGATTTTTTTGGCGTAAAATCGTGATTTTTCACACGAAATACCCCAAAAATGTTCGCGTCTCCCTCCGCTCGGCGCGATGTTTTTAAGTGCGCCCACTAACTTTAAATCCTGGAACCGCCCCTGCTTTTTATTTATGTGTACAAACACCACTAGGAACGTGACTGAACTCGTGTTCTCCAGAATCTGAATGGTAAACAGTTCCTGCTCGACTACACCTGTCGTGCTACTCATGTTAAAAATCCTGTAATGATTTATGAACGACGTGATGTGATTAGGACAACCCAAATGTCCCATGCCGGTGGTCATCTGTGATGCAGACATCCCCTTAAGTGTTTAGCAAGTCATAAAATATTTTGAAAAGCTTCTAGCCATTTGTCATATTTAAGAAAAAGGATTAATGGTCAACGTTTATTAGGTAAATATTGAAAGAAATCTAGGGAAAAAAAAAAAAGATTTTGTTTTCAAACTAGTAGATTGTGTATAAAATTGTGACTTACCTTAAAATTTCACTAGAAGGGGATGCTTGAATTGGACCCATAAAACTAGTTTAACTTCCCCACTTTTTATTGAAGTGCCTGTACGAAGACAGGAAAATGAGCGGTCATGTATTAGTATGTTACGGCTATCAGTTTTGCCTATTTCTACGATTTTTCTATTGGATTTTACTATTCCGACAATGTGGTATTTTATGATTTGATTTTTGGTGTTTAACGCCACTTTCAACAATATTTCAGCTATATTATGGCGACCAGTTTTAGTGGTGGAGGAAGTCGGAGTACCCGGAGAGAACCACCGACCATGGGCAAGCAACTGGTAAACTTTATCACTTGCGATTGCGAGTTGAGTGCACCCTTTTTTGTAATTTACAAAGCCGGGCATATACTACAAGTGGAAAACAAAAGACNATTAGGTAAATATTGAAAGAAATCTAGAAAAAAAAAAAGAAAGATTTTGTTTTCAAACTAGTAGATTGTGTATAAAATTGTGACTTACCTTAAAATTTCACTAGAAGGGGATGCTTGAATTGGGCCCATAAAACTAGTTTAACTTCGCCACTTTTTATTGAAGTGCCTGTACGAAGACAGGAAAATGAGCGGTCATGTATTAGTATGTTACGGCTATCAGTTTTGCCTATTTCTACGATTTTTCTATTGGATTTTACTGTTCCGACAATGTGGTATTTTATGATTTGATTTTGATTTGATTTTTGGTGTTTAACGCCACTTTCAACAATATTTCAGCTATATCATGGCGACCAGTTTTAGTGGTGGAGGAAGTCGGAGTACCCGGAGAGAACCACCGACCGTGGGCAAACAACTGGTAAACTTTATCACTTGCGATTGCGAGTTGAGTGCACCCTTTTTTGTAATTTACAAAGCCGGGCATATACTACAAGTGGAAAACAAAAGACAAGATATTTGTAGAATTTGGGAGTTTCCGTCATAAGGGGTATTACACTCTTCGTAATAAACAGACAACAATTTTATCAACACACCTCTAAGCTAAATTCAATGCCGATGAAAACAACTTGTTTATTTTTTCAGTTGTAGATTTAATTATGTGATTGAATGAAGAAAAAGAAACAAATAATTTGAATCGTGACCATTAAATATAAAATTCATTGATATTAGTCGAGTTATTGACAATTTAAACTTTCATTTAATTAACTCGATCAAGTTATGAAAACTGAAAAAAAAACATAGTCATACATGTACATTGAACGGCCAGGGGGCAAATACGTGACACAAGTCATATACAAAATATAGGTAATAACACAAAACAATGGCTTGTTTTAGCTGAAAATGAAGTAGATTTCTAAACTAACAAAAATATTAGCAAGTAATCGTTTCTCCCTTGAAAGCAAATTACCCTCGGCAATACATATATGCTGACTTCAATTTCCTTACATGATATGAACTAGCATTACTTAGTACAGATTGAAAAAATCTGTAATTTCTGTTCAACCAGAATGCTGATATTTCCATAGGTTACACAAACTTTAATCATTGATTTGAAATTAACTTTGAAATAAATTATTTTGTAATGACATATACTATTACCATTTATTACATACTTAGTTAAAATAAAGGCATTTTTGTATGACCAATATGACCGGAAGTAAACTGTCCATATTTTCACACCCCGGGAAAATAACCTGTTATTGGATTACTACAAGATCATTCCCATATCGAGGCCCATATTGGCCCGGGCCAATATGGGCCTCGACTTCGTCTCAGGCCAATATGGGTGTCTCTTTTCTAGATGTCGGAAGTATGTAATAAATAGTTTAATACATGGGCATTTCCATATTGGCCTGGTTATCATCCCTCGACCCATATTGGCCCTCGACGACTGCGTCTCGGGCCAATATGGGGGTCTTGGGATGATAACCAGGCCAATATGGAAATGCCCATGTATTAATCTGTATTTATTATACTTCGTGTAAGTTTCTGTAGTGATATTTGGTACTGTAATATTTTGGCATATTACCTGGACAATTAGACACTCAGTATAATAATGATATTAATGTGGTCTTGTCCAGGTAATATGCCATATTATTATATAATAATCATTTCTACTTCACATTAGTGTTCTATTACCTTTTAGAAAGAACTCATCCTATGCATGAAGTTTCTTTGATATTTCAAGTGTATGTAGTGTTCATTTGATATTAGTCAACACATCATTTAAGCTAAAGATAACTGCCTCGAGAATGAAGATGAACAGTAATGTACTCGTTTTGTCAGATGGAACATGTCAGAAACAACTCGTCTTTATGTGAATATGTTGTTTCATATTGCATGTGTATGTAAGATAACAGTAGTTACCTTGTTTGTAGTATACCGGTCAGAGACAACTCATCATTAGGCAAGAATTATTTTTATGTTGCAGGTGTATATTGAGGGAATTTGATATCACCCTACACAACATTAAAATCAACGATAGCAGCCTTAATCATCAAGTATAACAGTAACTTGTGCGGCTCAGTGTTCGCAAATGTTACCTTTCAGACACAGTTCATCCTTGTGATAATGTCTTTGATATTTCAGGTGTATGTAGTATTCATTTATTATCAGCCAACACAACATTGACATTAAAGATAACAGCAGTTTGTTCGTTTGTAGTGTATCTTTCAAAGACATCTCGTCATTAGGCAATACTTGTCTTTGATATTTCAGGTGTATGTAATGTTAATTTATTATCAGCCAACACAACATTGACATTAAAGATAACAGTAGTTTGTTCGTTTGTAGTGTATCTTTCAAAGACATCTCGTCATTAGGCAATACTTGTCTTTGATATTTCAGGAGTATGCAGTGTTAATTTGTTATCAGCCAACACAACACTGACATCACAGATAACAGCCTCAAGTACAAAGGTTAACAGCAGCATGCTCGTTAGTTACCTGCCAGAGAAAGCTATCCTCTATGCTCAAGAGGAAACTAGCACGTCTCAGACTAGATTCATGGGTGGATGGAGTCCACAAGTATCTGATTTGAATCAATGGATTCAGGTAAAGCACCATAATAGTCAATACATGTAAATAAAATGAAAAAAACACCTAAAACAACTCCAAACTGTCGGAACATCGTCCAAAATCCAATCGTACAAAGGGGCCCGGCTTTGTAAATTACAAAAAGGTGCACTCGACTCGCAGCCACAAGTGATAAAGTTTACCAGTTGCTAGCCCAGGGTCGGTGGTTCTCTCCGGGTACTCCGGCTGCCTCCACCACTAAAACTATTCTTCATGATATAGCTGAAATATTGTTGAAAGCCACAAAAAATTCAAATCAAATCAACCAATCGTACAATCGTAGAAACAGAGGTAAAGTCGTCACCCTAAACATATATACATGGCAGCTCACTTTCCTGGCTTGGTACAGGCACTTAAAAGTACAGGGACTTCTATAAAAAGTGGCGGGTGTAAACTAATTATTTGAGTACACAATATCCCTCTTAGTGAAGTGACGCGACCATGCAAGTGTTTTTCCACATGTGAATAAAATGCAAACCTTCACACATATTGCCATATATTTGGAGTTTTATAAAAAATAATAATAATAATAATAATAATAATAAAATAATATTGCATCTGGACTCTGAAAAGTGCATGTTCTCAAGTGCTGAAGATACTTAAATTTCACAATTAAAAAAAGAATAGATAAAATCAACAATAATTAGTACTAATATAGGTATTTGTAAACACAATATCATTAAAAAAAAGAGCTTTCTCTTAGTTTGTTAAACTGCATTTTCATCATTTTAAGATTCTGAGAGGCATTGCCTTTACAATTGTTTATTTTGCAGGTTGAATTTTCTGAACCTGCTATCATAAGAGGTGTTGTGACTCAGGGCAAGAATGGCTGCTGTAATAAGTGGGTTACAAAATATAAAGTGGAATACAGTGTGGACTGTAAAACCTGGAACATCTCAGGTGGCGGATCTGGTCAGGTTAGTACCAAGTATAAAACCTGGAACGTCTCCGGTGGCGGATCTGGTCAGGTTAGTACTAAGTGTAAAACCTGAAACGTCACGGGTGGCGGGTCTGGTCAGGTTAGTACTAAGTGTAAAACCTGGAACGTCACGGGTGGTGGATCTGGTCAGGTTAGGACTAAGTGTAAAACCTGGAACGTCTCGGGTGGTAGATCTGGTCAGGTTAGTACTAAGTGTAAAACCTGGAACATCTCGGGTGGCGGGTCTGGTCAGGTTAGTACAAAGTGTAAAACCTGGAACGTCACGGGTGGTAGATCTGGTCAGGTTAGTACTAAATGTAAAACCTGGAATGTCTCGGGTGGCGAGATCTGGTCAGGTTAGTACTAAGTGTAAAACCTGGAACGTCTCGGGTGGCGGATCTGGTCAGATTAGTACTAAATGTTAAGCTATAAAATAATATTATTAAAATATTTATTGTAAGAAACATGTCGTGTAGCTGATCTCTTTGTGATGATCAATCAATCGTCCATTTATTTATCATTGTGGGATGTACAACCTGCTATATTCTAGGTATAGCATTTTTGACATGTGGCAATGTCAATTTAACTTATGAAAAAAATTGTATTATATTAAATATGTCTTTGATTATATTAAATGTTCAAAAAGATTCTTTATCGTATAACTGGAATTGAATTGGGTGAACATGCACGTCATATGAATCCATCTTATTTTTATTTGTCCTTCTGTTTGTGAGTATTCATCATTGATTTGTTATTAGTGCTCTATATTGTAATGCGTGCCTTTTATGTACTTATTTGATGCAGGGGTGTGGAAATATTGAAATATTCTACTTGTCCCCGGGCAAGTTATCTGAAAAAAGTTACTTGTCCAGACAAAATCCTACTTGTCCTGTTTTTTTTTGTTTTTTTGTTTTTTTTATAAACATTTGATACTTGCAAACACAGTTGTGAACTAAAAAAAAGTAAATTGAACTTGTTTATATTTTCTATTACATCATTGCTAAAATTTGAAATGTTACACAAACATCCCTGTCTAAGTGATCACTGCCCAAATGAAGACCATTTTAAATTTGAATTTCATATAGGAATGTGCAGTCAGAGAATATCCGGTTGTTTAAAGATACAAAATAAGCTATTGAAAAAAATTCTCATATCAATCAAGTTAATTTTGATTAACCTTGACTATGGCTTTNTAGCATTTTTGACATGTGGCAATGTCAATTTAACTTATGAAAAAAATTGTATTATATTAAATATGTCTTTGATTATATTAAATGTTCAAAAAGATTCTTTATCGTATAACTGGAATTGAATTGGGTGAACATGCACGTCATATGAATCCATCTTATTTTTATTTGTCCTTCTGTTTGTGAGTATTCATCATTGATTCGTTATTAGTGCTCTATATTGTAATGCGTGCCTTTTATGTACTTATTTGATGTAACAAATTGTAATTTGGAGAAGACTTCATAAGTTTGTTTAACTTGTGTCTAATCCATTTTGTCTCTTTAAGGTGGCACTAGTACCATACACTTCAGGTAAAATTTGATCTGCTCGTTTAATTTTCTTATTTTGTTGGCAGTGTGTTTGAATATATCCACTGTAATAAATATCAAAATTTTAACAAATTCCAACCAACAGACTCAGAGCTATAAATTCAATAGCCACATAGCAGATTTTCTCTCTGTGGTTTTGATCACCGAGATGCTTGAAATCTGCATACAAACATCATATGATCAAAACGTTCAACTGATTTTAAAGAGTTATCTCCCTGTAGTGTATGGTACCCCCTTAATTGGCAAATAAAATATGTTTAGACTAAATGTACAACGTCATGTATCCAATACCCGTCAACATGATGATACGTTCAAAGTGGGGAGTAAACAACTGTCGTTTATTCTTGCGACAGATCAGTTGTTTTTGGTTGGGTACTCGTTTTCCTACAATTAAACTGACCAGTGCTTTGAGCCCACAATTCCCCCAATCTATTTTTTTTTTGTATAAACACAAGAAATTAATTAATTTGCTTCCGATCTGATTACTATCACATAGGTAGAAGACACCAAATGTGTAATTAGAAGCCGTAAATCGAAAGGGGGGGGACGAAAGTACAAACCACTAACCAAAAACGTAGGTTAACTCAGGTGCTGTACTTCATTGCCGTCTCACACAAGTGTGTTTACCTATCCGTTTGTCCAGAAGAACTTTGGAATATCCGGTGAATTTTCCTGGGTTATCATTTTCTGCAAATAATTTTACAAGGGATTCCAGGCGACATTTTCATTGGTTCACCTTGACATAAGGTCAAAACAATCGAGACTCGTAAGATGTTTATGGAGTATAGGGTATACACATATTATTTCAATCTATTTCCCTTCGGTTAATCTTTATATTAACAGAAGATAATGAAAAATGGATTAACCAAAAACGTTTATAATGTCAATATACGAAACAAAACATCAAATTTTATCATGCAAAACAATAAATATAAGAAGACATTAATCTCGTGTTAAACATTTGAACACATATATAATATAATGTAGAAGTTATAAAATAGAATATAGCTATGTATGTGTGTGCATTGTATTTGTAAATAGAAGTCAATTGACAATATTCCTTTTGTCGAATCCATTGAGGGCCTGGATGGCTCAATGATTTGGATTACCTAACAACTCATACAAGCCTATCACCAATATTGTATTATTGCGTGGGTTCGCGCCCGGCTTTGTAAATTACAAAAAGGTGCATTCGACTCGCAGCCGCAAGTGATAATGTTTACCAGTTGCTTGCACATGGTCGGTGGTTCTGTCCGGCTTCTTCCACTATTAAGGTAGTGTTTGATTACAAAGGATCCGAAACCGGATTTGAAAACCGATATGTTTTTTTACACGGAACCAACACCGGATTCGAGAAACCGCGAAACGTGCTCCGAAGAAGGATTTCCCGGATTCAAGATGGCCGAAAAGGAGCATGTAACCAATGTAACAGGCATGGATGCAATCTGATATTATTTTTTTTAGAAAACAACTTTCTTTTGAACTTTTTCATTATAGAAATGTATTTTCCACAACATATTGACTTGCTTGTGATTGTCTGGATGAAAAAACATGACGTATGAACAGCTTCATGACATAACCATAACTGGATTTGGTTTCATCGTTTGATTTCAAATGATGGTTTTTGGAAACCGGATTATGAAACCGAATCCGGTTTTGTTGCAATCAAACATGACCTAAAACTGGTCACCATTGATATAGCTGAAATATTGCTGAAAGTGGCATTAAACACCAAAAATCTAATAAAATTAAATCAAATCAAATCCATAATAAACAACAACGCGTTAAATGAGAAACTGTTTACAACTACATAATCTTAATGTCTTCGACAGTTTAATTAAAAAATTGTTATTTTTATTAGACCCTGTTTACCACTTCTTACTGCGTGTAATACGATCTCTTTAAAACAGACCTATTCGGCATTTTTAGATCAGTTTATTAAGTGAATTTAAAAAAGACAACCTCTTGAGATGGGTTCGAACTTTGCAAGTTCGATCTCTAGAAATTAAAACAGTGTAACCGGTAAAGATCGATTCGGATCGCATCAAATGAAATGAAAATGCAAATATGCATGTCTGGCACGTAATTACCACGTGTGTAATAATGAAAGGCACGTGAGATAGAAAGGAATCCTTGAATCAGAAGGAATTCCGCCCTGTTGATAGCATTAAAGAGGGGTGAGCACGTGTGTCTATTGTTGCATTTTACGTTGTCCTTCATATTTCAGGTTAAGACGAATGTTTTGTTTACGTTTTTTTAAATGAAAACCCCATAAGTTCACTCTCATTTTCTGAACATTGTTATCACATTGCTTCTAATTTAAACAAAACAGATTATAATGGTTCGAATGATATAGCTTTCTATATAAATATCGATTTAACTAAACACCGATCATTTATTTTCTGGGATAGACACGGTCTTAAAAAACAATGGGTACTTAAACCTTTTAATTTCAGTTTTAAATATTACAAAATTATGTCGCATGTACACGCAGTTATGTTTTGCCAAGTAAACCATGTATTTTATGTTGGACGTCATCCAATTGAATTAACCGTTCTATCTTGTATCACGTTTCCCCACAGAATGCATAATGAATAAAATGAAAAACAAAAAAATATCACATCGCCTGCACATTTCCAAAATTTAACAGAAAAATTCTAGAAACAGGCAAAATCAATACCCCTAACACACATATACATGATGACCGTCCACGTTCCTGTCTTTGTAAAAAGTGCAGGTGTTAAACTAGTTTTATATACACAAACCTTTCTCTCTGTGATATGCGGTCACGTAAGAGCTTCCGTGTGTGAGTAAAATGCTAACCATCACATAACACTGTGTATAATGATGACAGTTTAACCATTTTACTTCAGATATTTAAAGCTAACACTGACACGGATACACCAGTACCCCACGTTCTTATTTGTCCAACTGCAGTCAAATGTATCAGAATCCTACCAATAGAATGGAACAATGAAATTGCTATGAGAATTGAAATGATTGGGTGTCCAATAAAAGATGGTGGATCAGCATTGGCCAATCAATTCACAGTATCAACAACAGCAACCAATCCAATGTCATCTCCATCGACCACAACCACGGTAACCAGTCTAATGACTTCCGGAACGACTGTTCCCACTACAACCAGTGCGACAGTAAACACACAGCACACAACAGGTACAAAAGCTTAGACATTTATATATTTTGTTGGCAGTAGGCTATTACTAAACAGATAAAAGCGTACTAAGATTGAGGTTAAGTTATTTGGCTTTCCTGTCTTTTGGGAGTACCTAACGAAGGTTATTCCAGGAACTCATCATACGCACTAATTTAGATATCTACGGTTTTATAAATTATTAGTGATTAGCAAGATAAATTAAGTCATAACAAGCATCTAAACGGTACTTACAAAACATTAAATTGGGAAATGGTCGGCCAGTTTCTTTATTTTCCTCTCTTCGCAAATCCCGAAGTTTTTCAAAAATAACCGGAAAAAGTAATCAAATTACTGGTGACTCTGAAAAAAAGTAATACCGTATATAATCGCCCTAATGTGATGGACAGTTTTAACTATATTAAAAGTTTGTTGATCGTGAGCATACTACATGACGTATGCAATCAGTGATGGAAAGGTGAATAATGTTATACAGCAGTGAAACGCAACAATAAAATGAATAAATATAACAACGCCACAATGTCGGAACAGTTCAAAATATCAGAGAAATTGATACTCCTAACACACAAATACATGACCACTCACTTTCATGGTGTGGCGGAGTTAAGCCTGTTTCATGGTCCCAAACAATTAATGACTGACAGTAACATTTTCATTTTATTCATAGGTGTAAATCAATGCAACACCTACCTGTTTTCTCATCAGCCTTACCAGGGGAACATAACTCTGAGTGCGAGTAGTGAACTCAGCCATTTTGATAAAACTAACGATTACAGTGCCAACAGGGGCCGCCTTCATTCTACAGAAACAATGGGTTTTGGTGTACAGTTACATGGCGGATGGTCTGCTGCATTCAAAGACTCAAATCAGTATATCAAAGTAAGTACTGTGGCTTTACCTCTCTTCATTGTTATCAGGAAGAGTTTGAAGATACCAAAGATGTAATTAAAATCCGTAAATCGAATAAGGATAGACAACACAATGACCAAGAGGACAAAGGGACAAGCAGCAATCTACAAAACATACACATAACACGAACCCCATTAAAGAGCGGGGATGAACTCATGTGTTCCGGAATGGTAGGCAGTTCCTGCTCCACTAGTGGCACCCGTCGTGTTAATCTAGTTACTAACAGTTACTAAAACTAAGATGTTGGTTGACTTTTTATTTCATTGTTTTGATATTTAGTAATTAGATCTTTATTTACATTTGCATTCTGTGTACAGAATTTTGTGGTTTTATGGTTCCAACAAAAAACTGCGAAAATTGTTATTCAACGAATACAAATTAATGTACAGTATTGTTCATAATATAATATGTCATTTTTCGAATATACACTACAATTCTGTTGACAATTTGTGGAGTATTTAATGTTCACCAAAAAGGATGGTTATCTGCTTGTGGCATCCATTGTTATATTATTTGTACTTGTAACTAATTTTCATCTCTGTGTTTTTTCAATATTTTGTATGTGTTTCGATTTTGTATTTTGATTGTTTGTATATGTAATTGTCATTCCGAAGCATTGTGTTTTCTATCCAGAGAGCAGTAAAAATGAAAATTACATATGTTGGTGATAAATTGGCCTAAATGTTCCGAGACAAACTTATAGAGTTTGAGTTCTTAACTGATATCTGAACGGTTCTTTCATTGAAAAGACTTCAGTCTGAGATTTCTAGTACTTGATTGATCTGGCTACAAATTTAAATAATTGGGAATATTCTCTAAAGCAAACACATTTCTAGTCAATCTCCGGGAAAAAGGCTACATTCTCACCTCGTCAGAATCTCACCATTCGGTATACCATCTAGGGGAAGTCATATATAACCATTGTTTCGGAGATTGATTTGTAATATCATCCAATTTGTATTTGTTATTGTTCAACAATTATGGATAAACAATAAATCACGTGATTGCTACATTCTATAGTAGTGTAAATATCTGGTTTTGTATTACAGGTAGAACTCCCTAGTATAGCTACTATGACTGGTTTATATTACAGGTAGAACTCCCTAGTATAGCTACTATATCTGTTTTTGTATTACAGGTAGAACTCCAAGTATTGCTACTATATCTGATTGTATTACATGTAGAACTCCCTAGCATTGCTACTATATCTGGTTTGTATTACATGTAGAACTCCCTAATATTGCTACTATATCTGGTTTTGTATTACAGGTAGAACTCCCTAGCATTGCTACTATATCTGGTTTGTATTACAGGTAGAACTCCCTAGTATTGCTACTATATCTGGTTTTGTATTACAGGTAGAACTCCCTAGTATTGCTACTATATCTGTTTTATATTACAGGTAGAACTCCCGAGCATTGCTACTATATCTGGTTTTGTATTACAGGTAGAACTCCATAGTATTGCTGCTGTATCTGGTTTATATTACAGGTAGAACTCCCTAGCATTGCTACTATATCTGGTTTTGCATTACAGGTAGAACTCCCTAGTATTGCTACTATATTTGATTTTGTATTACAGGTAGAACTCCATATATATAGTATTGCTACTATACCTGATTGTATTACAGGTAGAACTCCCTAGCATTGCTACTATATCTGGTTTGTATTACAGGTATAACTCCCTAGTATTGCTACTATATCTGGTTTGTATTACATGTAGAACTCCCTAGTATTGCTACTATATCTGATTGTATTACAGGTAGAACTCCCTAGTATTGCTACTATATCTGGTTTGTATTACAGGTAGAACTCC
>MJUT01009315.1:378020-396969 GCA_002080005.1 Gigantidas platifrons | reverse complement strand
TATTGCTACTATATCTGGTTTGTATTACAGGTAGAACTCCCTAGTATTGCTACTATATCTGGTTTGTATTACAGGTAGAACTCCCTAATATTGCTACTATATCTGGTTTGTATTACATGTAGAACTTCCTAGTATTGCTACTATATCTGGTTTGTATTACAGGTAGAACTCCCTAATATTGCTACTATATCTGGTTTGTATTACAGGTAGAACTTCCTAGTATTGCTACTATATCTGGTATAGTAACCCAAGGAAAAGATGGAAGTGACATGGAGTGGGTGACAAAATACAGAGTACTGTACAGTGAGGACTGTAAACGCTGGAGTGTTGTTATAGGACCTACAGGGAGTGTATGTGAAATACGAAGGATTAATTGTCTAAATAAGCAATAAACATTGAGTCTAAAAGGGTTTGGCGTCACGATATAACTAAAATATTTTTGAAAGTGGCATTAAACTCCATAAACCAAACATATTCACCAAGTCATACACGATACTACAAATAAAATTTTAAACTAGTGTAATAATCAAATGTTAGTAGCATTAAGTATTAAGTTGTAAGTCTTTATTGCTCATTAATCCTAACCAGGCTTATCTTGTGTGGCGTGATGTTGGTGGTATTTGTTTATTCAATAAATTGAAGAACAAACAAATATCACACTGTCGGAACAGTTCCATAATTCAATAGAAACTCGTAGAATGAGGCAAAATATATATCACATAAATATTCCTACTTTCTTAGCTTGATACAGGCACTTCAATACAGGGTGGTGGTGTTAAACTAAGTTCATGGGACTAAACCCATGCAACTCTACCATTGGTCAGAGAGTACACAATATGACTGCATTAATCTTGCTGGTGACATTTCACCACAGCATGCACCACTTAGTGGCATCCAAGTTTAGTTTTCGTTTTTATTGCCGTTTTATGTTTATTTTCAAATACATTTTTGTATTTTGCTTCAAATCTCTTTTTGTGTTATAAACAGGCTTTCAATGGAAACACAGATACAGATACGGAAGTCGTTAACATGTTTACTCAACCTATCCATGCAATGTGTATCAAAATAAATCCTGAAGCATGGAACAATCATATTTCCTTAAGAATGGATCTGATTGGATGTTTTCGGGTTGCTACGCAACAACCGTCTGCTTCTGTCACACAACCGACAACCACACCAACTACAACAACAAAGCAAACAACAAAATTACAGACAACTAGCATACCAACAACGACCATTCTCACAACAAGCCAACAAGGACCGCTTTGTCATGGTTCGTTAATCAACAATTCTACCATAGGTAGTCTTGTCAATTTAACAGCATCAAGTCAGTTCCATAACCCAGCCTCCGGAACGGATCCATCTAGAGCTCTATTAGATACAAAGACCGAACATATCAATGTGTACACTCTACTGGGTGGTTGGTCACCTACAAAGGACGACGGGAAACAATATATTCAGGTATACAAATATATATGTAACACATTCAGTCTAATTATGAAATGTTTGTGTATTGCGACTTGTGACAGATCGAGTGTAATGTCCGGGTACTCCAGTTTCCTCCATCAATAAAAGTGACCGCCACCATATAAGTGAAATATTTTTGAAAGTGCCATTAAACACCATAACCCCAACTCCCATTAATCATATATTCTCTCAGACATTGCCGATTTATGCCATTCTATATATGATTTGTCGTTTCCTTGCTCCCTAAGACTTCTAAATTATTTGGCTTTGAGTGTACCTGATGATGGTTATTCTAGAAGTGCATCGTGCACACTAGATTTAATATATATGTTTCTATCATAAAATGTTTGTGTTCTATGCTAGTTTGGTTTATTCTCATAAAGCATATTATTATGAAATGTTGTGTACGAGAACCTTGACAAACTTTATAAATTCCAGGGATACTGTTATCATTCATTACATGAGTAGACGATGTGACAATTATATTGAATGAGTGAACATTTGTTCAGCAATATCGATGAGATGATGATAATGTCTGCTTTATACCAACAATCTTAGTTGGATTTTATAATTCTATCTCGCTGAAAGAATGTTTTTAATATAACTAAGGGGGTAAAAAGGACAAACAATGATCCACAGAACACTACACAGAAAATAATAGATTGTGAAATACGAACCGAACAAAGACCAGGGGTGAACACAAGTGCTACTGAAGGGTTAACATAACCTGTTTCACTAATTACACCCATCGTCCTACTGTCAAAACAACACTGCCATAATTAAATAATAGTTATCAATATAAACTTAGAGAATACCGAAGGGGCAATGAAAAATGGACAATCCAGAGAAACTGGCAACATAGGGTTCACAAGACACATGATGAAAATAAACGTTAGAGAATACCAAAGGGGCAATGAAAAATGGACAATCCAGAGAAACTGGCAACATAGGGTTCACAAGACACAGAATGAAAATAAATGTTAGAGAATACCGAAGGGGCAATGAAAAATGGACAATCCAGAGAAACTGGCAACATAGGGTTAACAAGACGACGGAATCTAAACAAAACCACAACGCAATATGTGTTGGACACCATTATTATGCATCAATAATTATAAGATTTCTGTATATTTTATTGCAGGCCACCTTCGCCAATCCTCATCTAGTGGACAGCATCATTACACAGGGGTTAGATAACACACAACAATGGGTTACTAAATACAAAATAGAATACAGTGAAGATTGTGTACACTATCAACAATTACAAAATCCTAAGGTAGGAGTAAAGGTTAGAGGGTATGATTTATAGAGAAAATATTTCAAATACTGGACATAATAGAAACCCCATCTAAAACAAATGTAAAATGGGATGTGGTTATAGTATTTATGTACGAGTGTAGTGCAATGATGTTAACGTCAAGGCGTAGTGGAATATGGTTACATGATTTCTGTTGGAACGTAGTGGAATATGGTTACATGATTTCTGTTGGAACGTAGTGGAATCTGGTTACATGATTTCTGTTGAAACGTAGTGGAATCTGGTTACATGATTTCTGTTGGAGCGTAGTGGAATCTGGTTACATGATTTCTGTTGCAGCGTAGTGGGATGTGGTTATAGTATTTCTGTTGGAGCGTAGTGGAATATGGTTACATGATTTCTGTTGGAGCGTAGTGGAATATGGTTACATGATTTCTGTTGGAGCGTAGTGGAATATGGTTACATGATTTCTGTTGGAGCGTAGTGGAATATGGTTACATGATTTCTGTTGCAGCGTAGTGGAATATGGTTACATGATTTCTGTTGCAGCGTAGTGGGATGTGGTTACATGATTTCTGTTGCAGCGTAGTGGGATGTGGTTATAGTATTTATGTACGAGCGTAGTGCAATGATATTAATGTCAAGGCGTAGTGGAATATGGTTACATGATTTCTGTTGGAGCGTAGTGGGATGGACTTACATGATTTATGTAGGAGCGTAGTGGGATGTGGTCACGTTATTTATGTTGGAGCGTAGTGGGTGGTGGTTAAAGAATTTATGTTTGAGCATAGTGCGATGTGGTTAGATGATTCATGTTGGAGCGTAGTGGGATGTGCTTAAAGGATTTACTTTGGAGTGTAGTGGGATGTTGTTACATAGTTTACGTTGGAGCGTAGTCGGATGTGGTTTCAGAATTTACATTGGAGCGTAGTGGGATGTAGTTACAGGATTTACGTTTGAGTTTAGAGGTTTGGAGTTACAGGATTTACGTTGGACCGTAGTCGGATGTAGTTACAGGATTTACGTTGGAGCGTAGTGGGATGTAGTTACAGGATTTACGTTTGAACTTAGAGGTTTGCAGTTACCGGATTTACGTTGGAGCGGAGTGGGATGTGGTTACAGTATGTATGTTGGAGCGTAGTGTGATGTGGTCACGGGATTTATGTAGGAGCGTAGTGGGATGTAGTTGCAGTATTTTTTTAGCGTAGTGGGATGTGATCACAGTATGTATGTTAGAGCGTAGTGGGATGTAGTTGCAGTATTTATTTTGGAGCGTAGTGGATGGTGGTTAGATGATTTACGTTGGAGCGGAGTGGGATGTGGTTACAATATGTATGTTGGAGCGTAGTGTGATGTGGTCACGGGATTTATGTAGGAGCGTAGTGGGATGTAGTTGCAGTATTTTTTTAGCGTAGTGGGATGTGGTCACAGTATGTATGTTAGAGCGTAGTGGGATGTAGTTGCAGTATTTATTTTGGAGCGTAGTGGATGGTGGTTAGATGATTTACGTTGGAGCGGAGTGGGATGTGGTTAAAGAATTTATGTTTGAGCGTAGTGCGATGTGGTTAGATGATTTATGTTGGAGCGTAGTGGGATGTGGTTACAGGATTTATGTTGGGGTGTAGTGGAATGAGATTACACGATTTACGTTGGAGTGTAGTGTAATGTGGTTATAGGATTCACGTTGGAGTGCAGTGTAATTTGGCTATAGGATTTATGTTGGAGTGTAGTGTAATGTGGCTATATGATTTATGCTGGAATGTAGTGTAATGTGGTCATAGGATTGATGTTGGGGTGTAGTGCAATTCGGTTAAAGGGTTTAGGTTGACGTGTAGTTGGATTAGGTTTCAGTGTTAACGTTAGATTGTAGTGAAATGAAGTTACTTGGTGTACCTTTGGAGTGTAATTGAATGTGGTTACAGGGTTTACCATCGTATATTCGAGTGTAGTTGGATGAGGTTACAACGTTTACGTTGTAACTTTAGAAGAATAAATGTTTTGTGTTGCATGCTTAGAACAATATATTTACATTTATATATTAGCCTGTGCAGAATCAAGAGACGGTTGATGACACCAGCCTAAATGCTTATCTGAAATGTTCATTGTTTTATATAGATGTTGATATATTAATTACCTCAGAATAATATGTTTTAACAGGAATTCACAGCCAACACAGATTACGATGCAAAAGTCACCAATAAGCTTGGGTGTCCAGTGTTTGCCAAGTGTGTGAGACTATATCCAACAGCATGGAACAAACATTCCGGTCTGAGATTTGATCTGATTGGATGTGAAATAATAGGTGAGAACATAATCTTTCCTTTAATTGCATGTATAATAATATGTGAAAAGACCCGTTTTCTGCTGCATGGCTATTGTTGAATCTCTGCAATCGTGATCCCAAACTTCATCAATTCAAAATAAATGATATGACCACCTAGACTTTGACATGCATATGTTCGACTGTAGTTGTTTTTATTCATTGTTTCCCATTGCTATTGAACTCTTGTTTACCATTTTTGTGATCTTGCACATGCATCATAAATGCAGTATTGCAACATGTACAATGATTTCAGAAAAGTAACTAGCTATGTGGATATATCTTCCAATTTCAGATACACATTCAAACTCTTCTGTATTTTGGAACACTACGAATACAGTTTTGAGCACAACTACAACAACTTCAACCAGTCCCAGTACTTCAACAGCAGCAACTTCAACAAGTCTTAGCACATCAACAACAACAACTTCAACCAGTCCTAGCACATCAACAACTTCAATCTCAACCAGTCCCAGCACTTCAACAGCAGCAACTTCAACCAGTCCTAGCACATCAACAACTTCAATCTCAACCAGTCCCAGCACTTCAACATCAACAACAACAACCACAACCAGTCCTAGCACTTTAACAACACAAACAACTACTACATCAAACTCACAATCAACGACTACAACACCAGTTATGACCCATATTACACATAAGATATTTCCAACAGGAAAAGCATCAAATTATGACAAGAGAGATCCACTAGATTGTAAAAGAGCTCTAATTATTGATCCTTGTACTGATCCCATTGTTAAAAAGCATTGTTTCTATTCATGTAACAAGAAACAGGGAACCAGTTCAAGTCTTACTACATCTGTTAGTCAAACATCCATTCACTCTAACACTGTGCTAATGTCATCACAAAATATGCTATCAGCATCAACAGTTGCCATCTCTCAATCTATTTCACCAACGCAGTCATCCTTAATTATGGCAACTACAGCCATAAGTCATGGTTCAACGAATATCATGCAGTCTATGCCTGTCATATCTTCGTCCCTTTCACTTACAATACAATCATCAGCACTGTCATCTAAACTGTCCCCATTAGATACGTCATCAAGTGTAGTTCAAAATTCACAATTGACAACAATGCCGTTATCTAGTTCACCACAATTTTCATCAACAAGTAGTATTAAAGCATCATCTGCTTTAATAACACAAAATACTGTTACAATGTCTGGCACACAATTAACGACACCCTCTTCAAGTGTATCAACATATTCTTCCATCACAGTGACTCCCCCTGTTAGCCATATAACTCACATAGTCCTCCCGACAGGACAGGCTTCTATTTACAATCCGCTGGACCCATTAGATTGTAAACGGTCATTGTTGATCGCACCGTGCTCTGTTCCTATTGTTGCAAAACATTGTCCAAATTCCTGTTCAAAACCTACAACAAATGGTGTTTCTAGATCTGTTCAAAGTTCGAGTACTACTAACCCACCTTCGAGTAATGTTGATACTTCTAGTACAGACAGAAGCACGATGTCTCCAAACTCGGTCCATATCAGCCCATCTTCTAGTTTGAGCCAAACTCCAGGAATTAATCCGGGCTCTAGTAACATCCACCCCTCTCATAGTACAAATCTGCAACAGACATCAATCTTTGTTCAGGGTTCTAGCAACATTAATCTTTCTCCTAGTACAAGTCTTACCTTAACAACAAATATGATTCCTGCTTCAAGCAACATCAATCCTTCTCCTAGTACAAATGTATTCCAACCAACAAGTATTCTTCCAGGCTCTAGCAATATGAATCCTTCTCCTAGTACAAATCTTTTCCAAACAGCAAGTATTCTTCCGGGTTCTAGCAACATAAATCCTTCTAGTACAAATCTGCTCCAAGCGTCACGTATTCTACCGGGTTCTAGCAACATCAATCCTTCTTCTAGTGCAAATCTGCTCCAAACGTCTAGTTTTCTTCCGGATTCTAGTAACATAAATCCTTCTTCTAGTATAAATTTGCTCCAAACATCAAGTGTTCAGGGTTCCAGCAACATCAATCCTTCTAGTACAAATCTACTCCAGACGTCTAGTATTCTTCCAGGTTCAAGCAACATAAATTCTCATAGTACAAATCTTCTCCAAACATCAAGTGATAAGGGTTCTAGCAACATAAATCCTTCTAGTACAAATCTGCTCCAAACATCAAGTAATATTCCGGGTTCTAGGAACATAAATCCTTCTTCTAGTATAAATCTGCTCCAAACGTCAAGTATTCTTCCGGGTTCTAGCAACATCAATCCTTTTTCTAGTGCACATCTGTTTC
Source organism: Gigantidas platifrons (assembly GCA_002080005.1). Lineage (NCBI taxonomy): Eukaryota > Metazoa > Mollusca > Bivalvia > Mytilida > Modiolidae > Gigantidas > Gigantidas platifrons. The sequence goes on along the minus strand of MJUT01009315.1, from coordinate 389,643 downwards.
AAACGTCAAGTATTCTTACGGGTTCTAGCAATATTAATCAAGCTCATAGTACAAGTATGTCCCAAACATCAAGTGTTCAACCAGGTTCTAGTAATAGTCAGAGTTCAGGTTATCTGATTAACCCGTCTTCTGTAGTATTTCAAGGCTCTATCCCCAATACCGTTGTATCCTCATTTGATATGCAGAGCCCTGGAAGTTTGCAAGGCTCTAGTTTTGCAGGTTCAGTGGCACAAAGTTCTGGAAATTCTCATTCAACCCTATTAGCCTTTTCATCGCAAAATAGCATCTCCAATGTGCAACAGTTTAGCATAAGCGATATGCTGTCAAGCACTATGAATCCTTTGGTCTCAAGTTCTGTCAGTAGTTTTGTGCATCAGTCCCCCATGACTTCAAACATGATGACACAGTTTATTTCAATAGCACCTAGGATGAATGTTGCTAGTTCAGGTTTGCCATCTCTCGCTACATCTAACAGCGCACCATCAACTACAATTCAATTATCGTTTGCAACTAGTATATTGTCTACTGTTCCTTTAGCATCTTCTAATATTCAAGTGCTCTCTTCAAATATTCTGATTGCATCTGGTATCGCCTCAGTATCGCCCAGTGTTCCTCTGTCCTCTGCTGCCAATCATCTGCCATCCAGTGGTGTACCTGTGTCCTCTGCAGGCAATCATATGTCGTCTACTGGTATTCCATTGGTATCATCTAATGCTATTGTGTCCTCTTCCCACAATCCTATGTTATCTAGTGGTGCTCCAGCGTTATCTACTGATATTCCTTCAGTATTACCTAGTGTTCCAGTGTTCTCTTCTGACAATCTTATGTCATCTAGTGGTGTTGCAGTGCTATCTACTGATATTCCTTCGTTATCACAAAGTGCTCATGTGTCCTCTTCCCACAATGCTATGTCATCTAGTGGTGCCCCAGCGCTATCTACTGGTATTCCGTCGGTATTGCCAAGTGTTCCTATGTCCTCTTCCGACAATATTATGTCATCTAGTGGTGTCCTAGTGTTATCTGATAGTATTTCCTCAGTATTACCCAGTGTTCCTGTGTCCTCTTCTGACAGTCTGATATCAACTGGTGGTGTTTCAGTGTTTTCTACAATACCAGTCTCGATGTATTCGTCAGTTTTACCTTCGTCATCTATTTCTGGTGTCACCGTGTTCTCGTCTAATGCTCTATTTTCATCATCAGGAGTACATATCCCCTCTTCGGATATTTCCTCGTCACATCATGTAACAATGTCGTCTGGAATTATTATGCCTCCTTCAAGTGTGGCAATGTCTTCCGGGGTTCCTATTCTTACGTCACATGCTCCCTCGTCATCTAGTGTTCAGATGACGTCTGGCGTTGAAACATCTTCCTTAGGTAACAGTGTATTATCAACAATAGACATGTCCTCTGCGCTTCAAATATCACCTTCAAGTGCCTCTGTGACACCAAATATTCAAGTAACTGATTCAATCTCATCCTCGATAGTTGCCATGTTGTCTTCAAGTGTGTCAATGTCAATAACTTGTGCTCCTATGTCTTCATCAGATATGACAATGTCAACTTCTCATGTTTTGACGCCATCAACAAGTATCCCAGTTACAATCCGAAGTAGCGAATTGTCATATTCCAGTTTGATTATGACACCATCAAGTTACATGTCGCATTACAGCGATGCTATGTCATATTCGGTACTAGCGTCATCCTATGTGTCATCTGTAGGTATGTTCGTGTCATCAGGAGTACCAATGACTTGCTATAACGTTCCTATAACAATTACACCTGTTTTACCTCTGTCTTTGTCATCAATGTATTCAACATCAACGCCTAGCTCGTCTTTAATTGGATCAACGATTTCACCAGTTACTTCAACAATTTTACAAACTGCTAACACAAACATGGCGACTATGTCACAAAAGGTTTCTAGCAGCAGTACAAAAACAACATCACAGAGCCTTCCTACAACCACATCAACCACACCAACAACACCAACAGCAGGTACGACAACTCCAAGACCCACTACTACTGTGACACACATAACACACATTACGATACCAACTGGAGTGGCCTCAATTTATGATAAGCGAGATCCTGTGGATTGTAAGCGGTCTTTGCAAGTTTTTAAATGCACTGTTTCAATTATATCCATGCATTGTCCTTTTTCGTGTAAAAAGCAAGCAGGCAGACGCAAGCGTGAAATATTAACCGGAAGTAGTACCAGATCAAACAAGAAAATGATGTTGTTTGGATCCAGTTTCCAGTCATCCAAAAAATCAAATTCAGATATGAATTTTATCAGGTAAATCTAAATTTCTAAACACATTCGTAGACGTATGACACTAGTGGAGTATGAATTGCTTAACTTCCCGGAGCACACGAGTTCACGTCCGGTTGTGAGTGGAATTCGTGTTGCTTGATCTTTAGTTTTATGTATAGTATTTTGTAGATCATTGTTTGTCCTTTTGTGTGTTTTTCGTTTACCATATTGTATTGTCTGTCCTTCTTTGATTTATGGCTTCTAATTACTTCATTAATATCTTCAAGATTTTCTTAGAAGTGTTTGAAGATACCAAAGGGGTAATCAAAATCCATATATCGAAGAAGAACAGACAACACAATGGCCAAAAGAAAAAGTACAAAAGGACAAACAACGATCTACAAAACATACACATAAAACTAAAAATCGAGCAACACGACTCCCCTTTCCCCCTCCAACAAAAAAAAACGGATGCGAACTCAGGTGTTCCGGAAGGGTTAGTTTTACTATGCACAAGCTACTGACAGCTTAATTAAAAGTATTGAAATAGAAACGCGAGATCTGATATTTTAATAGTAGTAAATGTATCTTAGTGAATGACTGAACAGGGGACAATTGTTAAGGTACCAATGTGATAATCAGAAGTAAACAAATCGGACAGACCTCGAGAGAAAATAAATGTGACTAAATATGTGTTTAACTTAGCCAGCTCAGTTGAATAACAGTCGCTAATTCTCTCAATAAAAACAATATATACAAGAAATGTAAAATACCAAACAAGGGTCGTCGTGGGCGTGATCGTATGATTGCTGGATTTACAACTACCTATGCAATCAGTGTCTATCACCACTGATGTTGTGAGTTCGAATCTCGATCAGGGCGAGGTGTACAACATTATGTAATAAAGTTTGTCAGTGACTTGTGACATGTCGGTGGTTTTCTGCGGGTCCTCTTGTTTCCTCCACCAATAAAACTGACCGCTACGATATAACTGAAATATTGTTGAGCACAATCAAACAAACAAACAATCAAGATATCAACCAGTGTTTTATAATTTACTTTGATTTGAATATTTCAATTTGATTGGCTAATCCGCCTGAAGAAAATTTTGGTTATACTCGATAACCTGGGTTGGTATTGTGACGTCGCCAACGTGTTCATCCGCCAACGACAAATTCAAATAGTCACATGAAATAATCGTAATTAAAATCGAGGAATCATTAAATTGTGTTGTAAAAATTAAATTATAAGGAATATTTGAAATTGTTGAACAGGTTATACTTGCATAGCCTGGTTTGGGTCAGTTTACGCTTTTCATAAATCAAATATTCCTTAAATATCCACAAAGAATCTTTCACAACTGATAACAATTTTTATGCACATGCAGGTGAAATAAAAAAAAATGGTACTATTCTTTTGGGCTTAATGGGGCATAGCATATTTAACATATGATTTTAATCAATTTTATATTGCAGTTATAAGATTATAAATGTATGCCATTTTCGTGTACAGCTTTCATTCACGAGAAATACATGTGCTTTATTCTTTGACGTGCAATTGGAATTCTCCTGAAGAAACATTCATCAATGATGATAGATATTATTATCAAATTATATATAGAGTAAGGCAGTATGAATGGTAGAGACATGCCGGGCCTCCAAGAGAAATTTTGCAAGGCGGAACAAGACTCCTTTTGCCAGAAGTCTAAATGAATTTTACATAATCATTTTTCTAAATAATCTAAAAATAGTTGAAAATACGAAAAAATATATGTTCACCTTGCACCGGGTCGATGTACCGGCGGAACCCCTCTAATAGGCCCTGGCTCGGACATAAGACATCGTTAGCATCACAGCGAGTTCAATAGAGCGATCCATGATACTAGTTTATAATGTATTTCGATACATTCAAAACTGACGATGCTGTTTTTATCGGTAACATAATAAATTGTTTGACGTCACACTGACCGTTAATTTTCATTCTAATGTAGTTGTTTATTAATATACCTGGTTTCTGCTTGGACAATGCTGTAATTTTCATGGTATCAATTCCATGGTTGAAAATCATGAGATATTTTAGACGATTGCCGTTTACGTTATCTTCTCAACAATGTAGCAATACACATGATTACATTTGAATGGCGATAAACTGAATTGTATTTGAATATTTCATTTATCGATTTAATGGTGTAATTTTCACCAATTCCACGGTTGAATAGCATGAAATATATTTGGTTAATTTTAGCTGATTACCGCTTATGTCATCTTGTCAATGATACGGAAATATACATATATGATGTATGCATGTCTATCCTACACATGATTACATTAGAATGGAGATAACTGTATTGTATTTGAAATTTCACGGCATCAATTGTCGATTTAATGGTCACAAATATCCGTTAACTGGCTCCGCTAACGTGTCGCCAGTAAACTCAGTTTGCGACCATCAAATCTCCAATTGATGACGTGAAATTTTCAAATACAATACAGTTATCTCCCAAGTATCAGTCAGTTCGTTGATATTCACAATACCATTGGGCAAGAACAAAAGGAATATGTCTATACATTGTGTATATGAACGATAAATATATACTTTCGTTGATTTGTATTGTGAGAATGGACTTCTCAGAACAATATCTCTTCGAAGATGACAAGAACTGCATTTCGTGCAAAACATATTGTTTTGGGGATATTTTGGTAAGGTGACGTCAGTGGCGTCTTTGAACTACGTCACATCATGTTAATATCACGCTTATAAAAATAGATATTATTGCTTGTGAAGGTCAAAGAAGCCATGTGCAAATGAGAGGAGTGAAACAATGGGACAGTCTTAGCCCACTTCATTTAATTATTTCATTAATGACCTCCATGCTATTTTTGACAGTACATGTGATCCCCTTTATCTCCAGGATAGGTCAATAAATAGTCTTAGTTTTGTAGATGATTTGGTAATTTTTTCAGAGTCACTAAAAGGTCTACAAACACTAGATAACTATTGCTTTAAATGGCAACTAACAGTAAATATTAAAAAAAACAAAAATCATGGTCTTTCAGAGGAATAATTCTCCTTTTTCAGAATTCTTTTATAAAAATCAACCTTAACAGTTGCATATGAATATAATTTTCTTGTGAATATTATTGATAATAAAGGCAATTTTAAAAGGTCTATTCAAGAATTGTCCAAAAAGGGCTAAAAGTACTCTTTGCTTTAAATAAATATATGTCAAATTTTGTTAATGTTCCAGCTGATCTGTCATGTAAATTATTTGATACATTAATTAGACCTATTTTGCTTTATAATAGTGAAGTCTGGTTTATGGAAAATTATTTATCAATTTATAAATCTGTTAATAGATCTAGGTCACATGGTACCATTTGTGATACATTATCATTAGGGGACAAATTTTGTTTTGAAAAGATTCATCACAGATATTGTAAGCCCATTTTAGGTATTAGAAAAACTGCTTGTAATTTGGCAGCAAAAACTGAGCTGGGACGATTCCCTTTAGATTCTTTTATAAAGACACAGGTTATGATGTATTACTCACACATTCATTCTGATAAAATAAATCCTCTGATAAAAGAGGCATTCGATCTAAATAAATCTATGCATGATAATGGCATATTCACATGGTACACCTTTGTAAAAGAAATATTTGCGAATTTGAAATAGATAAAAGTGATTTTGAAGCTTTCAGTAGGCCATTTAAAATAGCTAAAATCTCTATTAAAAAAATATTTAAAAAATCTGTGTATGAACATTATGAAAAACAATTTACAGAAAAACTTTCTTTGATTAATAACTCTTCAAAACTTTTCTTATACAGTAAACTAAAATCTGATATTAAACTAGAAGAATATTTAAAAAGAGAAAGAAATTTTTTAAAAATCGTCAATTGTTGACAAAATTTCGTTTAAGTGATCATAACTTAGAAATAGAACTAGGGCATTGCAAAAATATTCCACGAAATCAGACATTGTAAATTTTGTAAAACATTAGATGAAGAATTCCACTTTTTGTTTGATTGTAAAGTTACTGATAATATTAGACCTGCCTTTATTAATTTTATAAAAACAAAATATCCTCACTTTAATCAACTAGATCCCCTTGAAAAGTTAAAAATTATTCTTAATCCTGATAAAGAAATTTTGCCCAGTGTTTGTAACTTTATAAAGCGATCATTAGAAGCGCGAATATGAGGTTCACATTGGTCAGAGCATATAAAACATAATATTGTTTTTATCAAGCGGTGGTAGTTGTATTTGTTTATACATGTATATACACATTGTCTGTTTAATGTTAGTTTATGTTTGTATTGCTATACCCAAAAGGGTTTTATATGCAATAAAGATTATTATTAATCATGCTGATTTTTTGCTATCCTGTTTGGGCCCTTTGGTTTTATTGCTCCCAAAACTTTAAATTATTTGGCATTCCAATCTTTCGATTTTGAACGTACCTGATGAAGGTTATTCCAGAAACACATCGTGCGCACTAAATTTGATTTCTACGTTTTTATTTATAATTATATTTTTTGCTACTTTATTTCTACATTTATTTATTTATTTTTCAGCATCCATTGAAGCGACAAGCACAAAGATTAAGAAGAATTATTTATATGGTGTTTGCTTTTAAAATAAATTCTGTGTACTATATAAGATGTGCCAGGATATATACAATTGAAAGGAAAATTCAACTATGTTAATTTTCATCGTTTCGTATATATACTCTCTGATAAAAACCATTACATAGATGTGTTTTCCATGTTGTATTGTGTATTCCTATTTTCATATTAACATTTAAAAAAGGTAAAACCCTTAAGATCCAGGTAATAAAATTCATGATTCATATTAAACGAACAATTGCAAAAAATCTTAACTTTGACAGCGTTTCGAGGATTGGAATAAGTTCTTTATAGTCAAACCTGTATTAAGAGGTCACCTTTTGGAGAAAGAAAATGTGGCCTTATAAGATAGGTGACCTCTTAAAAGAGGCTCAATTCATATAAAACTTTCTATGAAAAGGCAAGAAAAAGGTGCCCTTTTAATACAAGTGACTGCTCAAAAAAGGTGACTGCATTGGCAGGTTTGACTGTATTTGTACTAAGTTACCTATGTAATTAAAGCGGGAGCGTGGGTATAAATAGCTGCGGGCAGAGCAAACATTCAATTTCTTCATTATTTTGGCCACGTTCATCTCGAGGAGGAAAAATCAATGATACACAGTTTCATAGTTACTTTTGGTGCAAAATATTTGACAGGCATGGTCACTAGTGTTCCTCCCTACGACACTTTTAGTCTTATTAAAATAATTTCTTCATCAGTCTAAAACCTATGAAAAATACTTCAAATTTCTGAGGTATGTGACCTTGGTCACGTTTGGTCATGTGACATACAGTTTCATAAAAATGCTGTTCATATCAACGGAGATTTTTGCTGATAAGCTCCGCCCACAAATTTTGGCAGTAAGCACTACCGTAAATTCCCCTTTAAGTTATCAATTATATACCTACAGAAAATCTCTTTTATCACTTTAAATAAAATCAAATGGAAAACAAAATATACCACACTGACGGAATAGTTCCAAAGTCTAACAGAAAAATCACAACAGGGTAAATGGATACCCCTAACACACATACACCACAGCCCACTTTCCTGTCTTGGTACAGACATTCACTAAAAAGTGGCAGAGTTAAACTAGTTATATGTTACTAATTAAACCTCGCATCTTTATATATATATATATTTACGACAAATGGAACATATCCGTGGTTATTTGTGACACAGATATTCCATAACGGTCAACCAAGTCATGATGGCGACCGTAAAAAGACGGTAAAAATGAAAATATCAGTTATAGTTAGTTCGTTTATCAACCGGTCCTGCGATCCAAGACCAGTAAAACTTTTTTCGCATCAGTAAAATTTTCAGGTTTTATCTACAAATATATAAAATAGATTCAAGAATATACATGTAGTTCATTTGCTACAGGATCATATGTTAAAATATTTTTCCACAGATCATTTTGGATTTTACTCTGATTTCAATAGTTCATAGACGGTATGTCGACAGATTTAAAAAAAAAAACACATAGCCCCCAACCCTTAAAAGGTAAATGGCTGTTTACTAAGGAGTCTTCCAAAAATGAAGTAGGTCCGTTCCTTCCATCATATGGCTTCTGAAATCCAAACGGAACCATCCACAGAACACCTTTTTGATTGATTGATTGATTTTTGGTGCTTAATGCCACTTTCAACAATATTTCAGCTATATCATGGCGACCAGTTTTAGAGGTGGAGGAAGCCGGAGTACCCGGAGAGAACCACCGACCATGGGCAAGCAACTGGTAAGCTTTATCACTTGCGGCTGCGAGTCGAGTGCACCCTTTTTTGTAATTTACAAAGCCGGGCGCGAACCCACGCCGTATTGGTGATATGCTTGTATGAGTTGTTAGATCCAGCGACCTAACTCATTGAGCCACCCGGGCCCCTCCACCTTTTTGGGAAAATAATTTATTTTAAAGAAATTGGTAAAAATATGAAAAAGAATATACAGTTGTAGTTTTAAATTCTCTCGTACATTTATTCTAAAACAATTTTAAACCAAAGCCATATTTTTCGGTCAATAATATAAAAAGTATTTTTGTATTTATTCAATTTTACATAATATACATTGTATGTAAGAAAATTTGCTTGAATCATTTGCAAAATATTATTCATGTCCAAGTGTATTCTAAAATGAACGCCTGTGATATATAAATAGCCAAGATAGCTGAACATTAGGTAACACACTTTTAATTTGTGACAGTTGAGATGCTGATAAGAAGTGGTAAACTGTTGATGGATAATGAACCATAACAAATTTAAAATTAAAAGACTAAAATTAGGATGAATTTTGCCATTCGACCACATAGTAGACATAAGAGTTTTGAAACAACAATCAGTCGATTAGAGTGAGTGCGCTACTAGACGGTCGTGAAAACAACAAAACATTTGTATTCTCTAACTGTTTACCAAATTGTTCCGTCAGGGTAGATTCTTTGGAAACGTCTTGTTGAAACATGCTACATAGCTGGTTAGTTTGCTATATACATGTAGTTTGGTTCATAAACACTAGTTGGATACTATGACTAAGTTGGTTCTTTCCGAAGTACCGGAGTTCACCCCTGTTTTTAGCTAGTTTCGTGTAGCTCTCGCTGTGTGGTGTTCTGTTGATCATTGTTTGTCCTTTTTCTATTGGTCATTGCATTTGTATTGTCTGTCTCGAGGTAGGAATGTCAGTTTTCTGCGTTTTGTAGATCATTGTTTGTCCTTTTTCTTTTGGCCATTGTATTGTCTGTCTCGAGGAAGGAATGTTAGTTTTCTGTGTTTTGTAGACCATTGTTTGTCCTTTTTCGTTTGGCCATTGTATTGTCTGTCTTTCGATTTATGAATGTTTATTGTCGCATTTGTAAAATTTAAGATATGTCGTGTCTATCAAACTCATTGGGAGATTGAAGGTCTTGGCAGTTATTTTGAACAAAAACGTCAAACCCCCCCCAAGACATTGCTAGGGTGTCTGGAAACATTATAGATGGGCATCGGGTCATAACTTACACCAGCGATGGTGTTAGGCTTGTGGTTTGATGGCAACAACCTTGCCACTCAGCTACCCATGCTCAACTGACGGTGTATGTTATGTGATGAACAGCAATAAAATTGCTGTGTCTTAACCTTTGATATTGTTCTTTATTGATATTCCAAAGTAAGTATGGGTGTGGATGTAAATTAACAAGAGAGACTATCCGACATAACACTTGGACATAAATTATGTTACACATTCATGGTTGTTATTTGCAAATAAAATTATTATTATATGTAATATCAGATCGGGTCAAACCAATGTGAATGACTATAAAATCGATATTTGCAGTTTCCATGGTATCGATGCACGAACACATTTCAGTGGTGTTTGTTCTGCTGTCAGCAGTCAACAAGACATAACACCAAATGAAAGTAAAAGTAAAAGATTTCGTATTTCTGTCCTAATTGAATCGGATAAACACATTGAAGGGTAAAAATGTAGATATCTAATTTGGAACACACAGGGGCCGTGATCGCATGTTAGTTGGATTAACAAAGTTCTATTAATTTAATGTAATCAGTGTCTATCACCATTGATGTTGTGAGTTCGAATCTCGATCAAGGGGAGGGGTACCGCATTATGTGATAAAGTATTTCAAATGACTTGCGACAGGTCGGTGGTTTTCTCCTGGTCCTCCGGTTTCCTCCACCAATAAAACTGACCGCCACGATATAGCTGAAATATTGTTGCAGTGGCATTAAACACCACCAAGCAAACAAACAAATAATTTGGTGAACACGGAACGTTTCTGGAATAACCTTCATCAGATACGATCAAAGATCGGAAAGCTACATAATTTAAAATGAGAATTGCAAGTAAAGCCTTGTGATTCTGCTATGACATAACCACATTTCATGCCGACTAGTAGCGAGTGCAGTTTACTGAGAGGAGCTTTTTGTATATATTGATATTGCGACCCAACCAGTCTTTGCTCTTACTACTTAGTGTTGTATGCTTACCCATGGCTATGTGTTTAAGTAAATAGACGTTAAAGAATACCGAAGAGCCAATCAAAAAAGGACAATCCAGAGAAACTGGTAAATAAACGTTAGAGAATACCGAAGGGGCTATCAAAAAAGGACAATCCAGAGAAACTGTGCACACAAAACGAGGAAAAACACAACAAAACCACAACACAATATGTGTTGGACAACACTATACACAAATAACGTAAAACAACAACCTTCGGTTTCCTCCACCAATAACACTGACCGCCATGATATAATTTCAATATTGTTGAAAGTGGCGTTTAACACCATAACCCTAACTTCCAACACAGAAGGCACAGCACAAAGCAGTCATATCCAAATAAACCAAGAAATGGTCTTGCTAAAACAAAAGTATACATAGTTAATTCATCACATATGTTCGATTTTAATGTAAATGTAAACATTACAAAGAATCATTGGAATTTAGTTATATGAGATCATATTGTTTTCATCAGCTGTCAATCAAGTTCCCTCTCCTCTTGTCCTACCTCCCTGTATAATTTGCTATTCTGCTGGTCGTTTTCTTGTTTGTGTACAACCTTTATCTGAAATAACTAATAATATTGTTTGAATTAATAAATAAAAATAAACATAAATGAATTCAGGATAATCGTTCAACCTGCTATTTTGTTTTGTCGCAAGGAATACTTTATGAATTTCTATATACAAACTTCCAAAGTAATATAAGATGCAATGAAAACTGTCTAAACCAAACCTTGACTAAACCAGAATCCTGTATACACCAAACTTTAAAT
>MJUT01009315.1:360622-371854 GCA_002080005.1 Gigantidas platifrons | reverse complement strand
TTAGTTTACTGTGTTGAAATGTTGCCTGTGTATCTTGATTGGCTCTTCGTTCTTAGTTTACTGTGTTGAAATGTTGCCTGTGTATCTTGATTGGCTCTTCGTTCTTAGTTTACTGTGTTGAAATGTTGCCTGTGTATCTTGATTGGCTCTTTGTTTGTCTCATACGTTTATTATTCATGTTTGTGGCTTGATTATATTCATGTACAAATTTTTTATTTATGCAAATGTTATTTTATACTATCCCAACACAAATATATCCATACGTTGCTTGGCCGTTTCTGGAATTATCTTCATCAGGTATGTTAAAAGCCAAAATGTTGTTTACTTACCTTTAGATATATTTAGCAGTATCGGACAACTTGATATTTTCCCAACAATATTAGCAGCAAAGCATGTGTATCTACCATGGTCACTCATTGTAGCGTTTTTTATTAACAGTGAATGACCTACAGATCCACCTGATGAATTGATCACTGTGATTTCTCCCTCAACACTTCTTTTTTCCCAGTACACCTGTTTTAGAGCAGGTTGAGACTTGATTATACATTCTATTATGACATCACTGTCATAGCCAGTTGTGTATGATCGCTTTGGCATCACAATTTTGGGAATATCTACATTGAAACAAGAAATATATTTACACTTTATAACAGATACAGACATGACATATATTTTTTTATTATGTGCTTGTGTTTATTTAAAGGGGCATTAGCTACGATTTTGACCAAAAAAAATATATGTTTTTGAAATTGGTAAATAGCTTTAAAATGATGAAATAAAGGTAAATATTTCACATTAAACAGCTTAACGAACCATTTTCCGCCTTTTTGAGAACGAAAATTACCATCGATTACTTATTTGCTTGCAAGCAAACAATTTGACCTCGCTTTTTCCGTATGCAATTGATCTTACTAGTGACAGGTAAAAACGAATAATTTGTATTTTGTCGCTTATTAACTGCCAACTTGCATGGCTCTTTGTCCGTAATTAACACCGACTAAAAGCAGATTCACAAAAAATAAGAAATAAGTGCATTGTTGTGCTGATTTAATGACGATTCGACAAACTCCGTAAACAATGTCGATAATTAATAAGATGACGCCCATTTCTTGATCGATCTCAAAACAGTTGCAGGTTTTTCCCCCAATGCGCGTACATTTCATAACATTTATAAGTTACAGAAACATGTTTTGTTAAGGCATCAATCATATCTGATAGTTTTTATGGGTAACAAAAATATACGATTTGGCAGATAATGCTCCTTTAAGACTATTTTGACTATGAGCGTACCTAATAAAGATTATTCGAGAAAAACGTCATGCGCACTAAATTAGATATATACTTTCTAACACACGTCTGTGACTTATGCATAATTACCACATATTTAATATTATGATAATTATGCGAACAAAATAAAATTTATAAGTAATCTTGAAAGTTATACGAATTAATTAAGACACAAATTTTGAGATAAATAAACATTAGAGAAAACCGAAGGTGTAATCAACAATGGACAATTCATAGACACTGGCAAAACAGAGCACAATACACAGAACTGAGCACACAATACACAGAACGAAGACAAAAATCATAACACAGCAAACTACAACGATGAGCAATACGGACCCATACCAAAAAACCGAGGTGACCCCAAATACCACAAATTTATCCTTGCAAGTAATAAACGTAGATATCGAATTTAGTGGACACGGTGCGCTTCTGGAATAACCTTCAAAAGGTACGGTCACAGTCTACATATTTGAAAGTCAAATGATTAAACAAGTCATTGGAAGCAAGAAAACCAAATGGCCTAAACAGGATAGCTAAAATCTGCTGATGTCATCTATGTCTGAGGGAGGAGAACAAGTAAACCAAAGGGTGTAAACAGGATAGTCAAAATCTGCTGATGTCATCTATGTCTGAGGGAGGAGAACAAGTAAACCAAAGGGTGTAAACAGGATAGTCAAAATCTGCTGATGTCATCTATGTCTGAGGGAGGAGAACAAGTAAACCAAAGGGTGTAAACAGGATAGTTAAAATCTGCTGAAGTCATCTATGTCTGAGGGAGGAGAATCTTAGTTATATTTAGCTTGAACAAGTAAATCATTCATGTAATCAGGAAATTAACATTAACTAACCTCCAGTCACTGTCAAATACATCGTTGGACTACTTCTTGTTCCCACAATATTTCTAGCAATACATGTGTATTGTCCTGTGTTTGCTTTTGTAGGGTATCTGATAGTCAGTGACGGTGTGTGTGGAGAACTGCCATCATATCCGTCTGTACCACAATGGATTTCTTTTATCTCACCGTTTGGGTCTTCTTTTTGCCAGTATATTTCAATTACACCAGGTTCTGCATTGACAGTACATGCAATGGTGACAGGAGTACCAAATTCTACTGTATAATCTGTTGTACTAATGTTTATTGTTGGCAGAACTACAATTATATATGTGAAAAAATATTATAGAGAATAAAATGAAAATCAAAAAGTACTGTACTATCTACACAGTTCCAAAATCGATGCCACTAACACACATTTACATGACTTTCTTGGCTTGATAGAGGCACTTCAATAATAAAAATATATGGTGGCGGGATTAAACTATTTTTTTCTAGAACAGTACGAAAACCCCATTCACTATTCGCACAGCCAACACAACAGCAGTGAACCATAAAATCAGTCAGGGTTAGTATGTAGGACTCCTTAGATTATCGGTTTATTATTCAATTTACATGTACTTTGAATGTGGATTCAGTCAGTTTTTGATTTCATCACTTTCCACTTGGTTTCTTTTAAATCGTTTCTGTATTGGGGGAAAGTCCGATAAATAATAAAACACAAACTGTGTAAAGAAACATACAAGGAACACTCAAACCAAGTTTGATTTCAAATGTTTCGGTGGTTTCAGACAAAGCAATTTTTAATCTTTCTTTAAGCTTTGTATAATCGTATTGTGTTTTCCATTTATTATTAAATTTCTTTTTAAAAAAAAGATATATGACTTCTAAGCAAAAATATATAGGGAAGCATACGTACATTTTGGAACTGTTCCGATAAGAGTGGTATTTTCTTGTTTTTCATTTTTTACTGTTATTATACAATCATAATTAAAATTGATCTTAGTATTATTTCATGCCAAATCCTTTATTTGTAAAATTTTATATCACCGGATGAAATAATTCTAAGATCAATTTTAATTATGATTGTATAATAAATTAATTTTAGAGTCACATGTCATTAAATACGTGTTTTGATTGGTTTAAAAAGTTGAGATTATTTTCGTATGTAGTGAATCTGAAAATAGACGTCGTTCCCAAGGCGTCGCGTGCCGTTGCCATCAGGCGATTTTCTTTAAATGAGGCACATTTGGGGTTATTTAAATTTATTTCCGAATATTTGCCTTATTTTGAAAAAATTAATCTATTTTTCAATGTCATAACCAAAAAAAATTTGATTAATTCATAAGGATTGATCGAAATTATTTGTTCATTCGAAATAACTTCAATCAGGTTGTACAAACCCTTGCATAACCCACTACTTGTACAACCTTATTGAGGTTATTTCTTCATGAACCCAACAAAAATTGCGATCAATCCTTAAATAACAGTAAAAAATGAAAAACAAATTCTAATATGGCATCCTTCAAACCCGTAGTAAAAATAATATATACCTACACCCATTGTATAATTTATGTCATCATCAACAATTTATAACGATATTTTACCAATTTTTACATATTAGAATCGAAATAATTCATGGAAGCCATATGTATATATTGTTTTTACCACAGGTAGGCCCTCGGGGTAAAACTTTGTGACATAAAGGGCCTACCCGTGGTAAAAACAATATATACATATGGCTTCCATGAATTATTTCTTAAATAAACCATTTCATTGGAACAATTCCAAAATGTAGGTATGCTTCCCGATATAGTTTTGCTTAGAAGTCATATCTTTTATTAGACAGTTCGGATTCGTTGGTTTAAATAAGTTAATTGGTAAGATCCATGGTATACTTAGTATATAATACTTGTATGTATCAATGTTTATTCTCTTATATTCACACCCAATTATGTTTTCAAACGAAAGAAGAATAAATAATACAAGTTTTCCCAGAAGCACCTAAATATTATTTCTTAACATGTTACAAAAAGTGGAAAATAAATTGACAATCAAGATATTTTTTCTTCAAATCCAGCTATTATAACACCCGTCTTTGGGGTACACAATTAATATCATAATTTGTATACACAACTAAATGTATTCGATGCACAACAAAAGTGTCTTTGTTTTTCCTTTGTACTTATGTTACCCAAAAAAGTGCGAAAATTGCATGGAACATTATTACATTTTAATGTTTTTGTAGAAAAATCGAAATTTTGTATTGTTACCTTCTTGTGTAGGAATTTCAATAGAGACCTTCATCTCTGAATCTATAGATGTATCTACTCTTGATTCTTTCACAATCCCCTGCAGTAAATTTTGGACCTCTTTTTGAAATTTAGCCGGACGACCCATTAGATATTTGGCAACATCCATAAAGAGGGTCTCCTCCTCTGAGGAGAAAGCTTTGATCCTCAAATGACTATCCCACGTGTTCAGTGTAGATTGAATTTTCTTTACACCTTCAAAGACATCACCCATGTCCCATGTGTCCGGAATGTCCAGGTACATAACTACTGGAACTGTTTTCCTTCCTACAAAAGAAAAAATACTAAAATAAAAGTACATGCAGTGCTATTAGGGTATAAAACCACTAATTCATTTCTTTAATATTTTTTTACTAAATTGGTGTTTTTTCGAGACTACCTGATCATTTTGTCCGACATTTAACCTTTCCATCAACCTATATTTTCTAAAACGTACATGATTCCTCTACGTTCTGTCAAAATATCATGGATGTTTAACATCTTGCAGTGAGATGGTATGCTGACATCCCTTACTCTAAAACTAGCAACGACGTTTCTGCAAATTCAGTAATATGGAGTAGGCATTGCCTAGATGCGAGCACAGCATTTCTGTCTGGCCAGTGTATATGTTACAGTAAATTTGTAAAATTAGTAATTTTGTAAAATTACTGAAATTTTCAGTAATAATGTAAAATTATTGGCCACTTTAGTAATTTTGTAAAATCACTAAAAATTTCAGGAATTAATATTCGAACAACAAGAATAAAGAATAATGTTAACATTAATTCGCTAATACTACAAATGTATATGAAGCAATACAAGTCCAAATATGATGCAGACCGTTAGGGACCGACCATTTACCTTGAAGGGGGAGGGGGGCTTGGTTTTTTGTTCAGAGTTAGAATTTTTTTTTTACTTTTTCTACACGACCCAACAGATTATTTTTTTCTAAATGTAACATTTTATGTTGTGAAAATACTGTCTCAGATTATTTTTTTCTGTACCCGTCCCAGCTTAAGTATTTTTTTCTCAAAATTCAGCATCAGATTATTTTTTTTGGAACTGTTCTGTCAGTGTGGTATTAGATACAGGAATTGTTCCGTCAGTATGGTATTAGATACTGGAACTGTTCCGTCAGTGTGGTATTAGATACTGGAACTGTTCCGTCAGTGTGGTATTAGATACTAGAACTGTTCCGTCAGTGTGGTATTAGATACTGGAACTGTTCCGTCAGTGTGGTAATAGATACTGGAACTGTTCCGTCAGTGTGGCATTAGATACTAGAACTGTTCCGTCAGTGTGGCATTAGATACTAGAACTGTTCCGTCAGTGTGGTATTAGATACTGGAACTGTTCCGTCAGTGTGGTATTAGATACTGAAACTGTTCAGTCAGTGTTGTATTAGATACTAGAACTGTTCCATCAGTGTGGTATTAGATACTGGAACTGTTCCGTCAGTGTGGTATTAGATACTGAACCTGTTCAGTCAGTGTTGTATTAGATACTAGAACTGTTCCATCAGTGTGGTATTAGATACTAGAACTGTTCCGTCAGTGTGGTATTAGATACTGGAACTGTTCCGTCAGTGTGGTATTTTTTGCTTTACGTTTAATTGCCTCAATTTTATTGTAATGTACACGGTCAACGTAATACATATTATTTACCAAGAGGTGATCGTGATCGTATGGTAGTTGGATTTATAATTACCTATACAATCAGTGTCTATTAGCACTAACGTTGCGAGTTCAAATCCCGCGTAGGCTAGTTGTACTCGATACAACATTATGTGATAAAGCTTGCCAGTGACTTGCGGCAGGTCGGTGGTTTTCTCCAGGTACTAAGTTTCCTCAACCAATAAAACTCACCACCAAGATATAACTGGAAAAAAAATGTTGAAAGTGGCGTTAAGCACCATGACCATAATCATAACTAAATTATTTACCAGTATCAGTGTTAGCTGGATCATCAGTAGAATCGCTGGATAGAATTTTCTTTGCCGTGTCATTCCCTTTTATGTGAACTAGTATTTTGTCAAGGGTCATTGTTGTCACATCTAGAAAGATAAGTAAATAAGGGCAATAACAAAATTACCGAACACCCAGCAATCTTCCAAAGGGAAAGGCAAAATTAATAGGTCAACAAACAGACAAAATCAGTCAACAACCGGAAAACTGGGAAAACCGCAATGACCCTGACTTGGTACAGGCATTTCCAAAGAAACGGTGGGTTGAATCAGATTTTACTGCGCCAAACCCCCCGCTTCCGTTACGGTTAAAAAGTTGTAAAGTTAAAACATATGTTAGACAATTCTGGTTACCATTTTGTATCTTCAAAGTTTTCTTACAAATTACCAACGTATTTGACTAAGAAACATTCCAACATTTTATATGAATCTTTGTCGTTTCTGTCAAATCTGAAGAACTTAGTATCATATATTGCTGTTTTATGTGGCACATATAGAATATCCTTCTAGTGAGAGGCATAGCTACTAAAAAATGCTTATATTTAGAACAGTTTTTTTCGTTCATCGTCTGCAATTTCACTATATGCTCATGGTCATGGTCCAGTTTAAAATATACAGTTCAATGGTCCCATTTTAATGTATTAATATACTTTTCGTATTGATTATGACGCCTGAAATACAATAGACCATTCTGAGCGTATCTAATGAAGATTATTCCAGAAACGCGTCGATCGTGCGCACTAAATTTGATATCTATGTTTTATTACTACCACATGGGTCGCTACCTCTGCTGGTGGATTATTAGTCCCCGAGGGCATCATCCACCCAGTAATCAGTGTTTCGGCACTGACATGGTTTATTAGATATATTTATTACTGAATTTTACAAGTTACTAAATAATGTAATTATTAATGAAACTAATGTTCTCATCACTCAAGCCTAGGTGATCAAACTAATGTTCTCATCACTCAAGCCTAGGTGATCAAACTAATGTTCTCATCACTCAGGCCTAGGTGATCAAACTAAGGTTCTCATGACTCAAGCCTAGGTGATCAAACTAATGTTCTCATCACTCAAGCCTAGGTGATCAAACTAATGTTCTCATCACTCAAGCCTAGGTGATCAAACTAATGTTCTCATCACTCAAGCCTAGGTGATCAAACTAATGTTCTCATCACTCAAGCATAGGTGATCAAACTAATGTTCTCATCACTCAAGCATAGGTAACCATAGGTAACCATATCCGAATTTATCCATCCTGTTTAGGCACTTTGGTTTTATTGCTCCCAAAAACTTTAAATTATTTGGCTTTCCAATCTTTCCCTTTTAAGCGTACCCAATGACGTTATTCCAGAAACGTGCGCACCTTGGTTTTTATTACACATTTTCAATTATTTATTTAAGCAAATAAAAAGTTGTAGAATAAAATATCTTACCTGTTTTCTGTGAAATATTTAATAATTCTTTATTCATTGTTTCCAAGGACGTCGTTGTTGTTCCAAACTCTTTTTTCAGATCATTAAAATTCTTCTGTTGTGCTTGCTTTACAAAACATGCAATATAAATCATAAATATTGTCACATATTTTATTGTGATAAATGCTTTTTTGCATAGCTAATATCGTAAAATTAGGTCTTTATATTTCATGCCCCGGTTTGATATGGGGGGATGATACGGATTTAAAACGCGCCAAATCTGTATCAGCCCTCACGCGCTCCCTACTTCCGGTGTCTGCAACGTGATTATCAAAATAAACATGGCGGAAAGGGGTTTACTTGATGTAATGAACAATATAATTCGCATGTGAAGGTATAAAAATTTATACCGCAAGAAGAAAATAAAGTTGAAATTGAATTTTTAATATAATTGTTTCTATTGTTAAAAAATCAGTAAATGTGTCATCAGTACATCTTTGATATATTAGTCTGTTCATTTTGAAATATATGATAAATATATCATAACATGTCATTTCCCACAGCGATCTTTGCATCAGTCCTCGGTCCGATATGAAACTCTGAGTATGATACCAGGGTCAATATGGAACTCTGAGTATGATATCATGACCGATATGGAATTTTCAGCATGATACCAGGACCGATATGGAACTCTGAGTATGATACCAGGACCGATATGGGATTCTGAGTATGATACCAGGACCGATATGGAACTCAAAGTATGATACCAAGACTGATATGGAACTCTGAGTATGATACCAGGATCGATATGGAAATTGTCATATAATAATATATAAATATAACTGCGACATGCAGATACAGCATTATTGGATTTGTGTATGCAAATACCATCTTGTTAGACGTACTGTTCACAAAGTCATATCACAACCACAGTGAAAAATCCAAAGTGTGTCCTTTGATTTCACCTTTTTATGCTATATAGATCATGTTCCGAATAATTCAACGTTTGGTATGTGAAATATTGATTTAATAAAAGGGTGCATTTCAATTCTTGAACAATATTCCACATTAAAATGCTACATAATTTGTAGTTTATCTGGTTCTATTTTAATTTCCAATTTTGTTGACTTAATTGTTTAGTGACATGTTAAGCATCAATTCTATTCACCTAGTAGGTAAATTCATTTTTATTCGTTCAATACCTATTTACGCGGTGTTCGTCCTCAATGTCAAACCTGGCAACATAGGGTACACAAGACGAAGAAAAACAAAGCAAAAACAATCCAGAGAAACTGACAACATAGGGTACACAAGACGAAGAAAAACAAAACAGAAACAATCCAGAGAAACTGGCAACATAGGGTACACAAGACGAAGAAAAACAAAACAAAAACAATCCAGAGAAACTCGCAACATAGGGTACACAAGACGAAGAAAAACAAATCAAAAACAATCCAGAGAAACTGGCAACATAGGGTACACAAGACGAAGAAAAACAAAATAAAAACAATCCAGAGAAACTAGCAACATAGGGTACACAAGACGTAGAAAAACAAAGCAAAAACACACAACAATATTTGTTGGACATCACACTGCGCAAGCAAACACAAATAACGTAAATAAGACATGAGCACTCCTACTAACAACTGGAGGTAAAGACGAACTGAACATCGTTTTTATGCGGAAATCGTAGCGGACAGCACAACATTGAACTCAGAACGTAAAGATACATACTAGGACAACACAAAAAACTAAAAAGTTTATATACATTTATTGTATTTTTACCTTACCTCAATTTCAAATAGTTTGTCTCTCCACCACTCATGCAGTAGTTGGACCTCTTTGATCTCGTCTGTGTTTATGATTTGTCTACTCTTTAGATGTTCTACTTGGTTGCAGACATTTGTTTCATACTCCTTGTCCAACAAAGATGCCAAGCCCATCACAGACCCTTTTAGTGTATCCCAGTGTGCCTCAAATTCAACACTGGAGATTGATTTGGTGTCCGTTTTATGAACAATCTTGTTCCTGGTATTTTTTATCTGCTTCATCCAGTTATCTCTAGAACTATTCTTAGTTTCACAATTCTTCATAATGCAGCAGCCAAGTGTTGTATCTAAAACGTCTTTCACTGATATATTTTTCCTGGCAGAGTATTTACATATGCAGAAATATCTTATGTTTAATTTCCATTTTTTCATCTCTTTACTGTTTTGACAGTGGTTGGTAATAATAAAATCGTACAATAACTTCATTTGTTCATTAGACAGCACCTTGTCATTGGAAGGCTTTCCCTTTGAAGGGCATTCACAACAGTAACTAGCAAAGACTAGATGGTATAAAATGTGTTTATGTTTATTGAGGTAAGATTCGAATGTATCGCCATTGAGGACTTTCTTCTTGAAGTACTCTCGAATGACCTCTGGTGCAACATCCACCACGAATGCTACAAGTCTGTAAAAGTTGTTTTCGTCTTCCTCTGACATGTTGTAACAATAGTCTGGAGATAACGGAAACTTACTTCTTGTTAGATGAAGATCAAATTGACCAAAACTACAAGATCTTTTAAACTTTCCGTGCCAAACCGTATTTGATTTACTTTTATGTTAACCTTTGTATTTCTTCCGAACTGACATCATTGTCATTTGTTTCTAAAAAACATAAATTACATAGACTATATTAGTGCAATGTCTTAATAAAAAGCTATAAATGTGTATTAGACGGGGTTCACCAAGCCTTTCTCCAGTTTTGTGCCGAATACACATAAACTGTAATATGATAATAGGTGTTACCTAACTTGGGACGAAGTCCAATAATTTTTTTAAACAAAATTAACTCAGATATATGGACCTATATTTTTTTCAAAGTAGACCGGGGCAGATCCAGACTTTCTCAAAAGAGGGGGCAAATAGGGGAACCCAAACCCAAATTTTTCGTCTTTTTTAAAGGTTTTTCGACAAAACGGGAACCTGCCCCCTCTTGTAGACTGTTATTTCGAGATAGACTGTGCACCCAGTCCGGTGTTGTATAATCCGTTATTCTGTATCAGTCGAAAAACTGTGAACACAGAATACACGTATTATTCATGATGTATGACGTCTACTGATATTGTCAAATGAAGAAAAACGAATTATCATGAAAATTTTGAAAAAGGAATGATTATGAAAATTTTGAAAAAAAGGGGGGAGTAGAGAAAAAAAAGGGCGGACGAAATCCATGCCCCATGCGCCTGTGGATGGGATATCCTTTTTCTGATAATTAGAATATCAACTTGCCAATTTCTTGGTCTATTTACCGAAATGCACAAATCTAACACATTTAAACTTGTAATCTGTGATTATTTAAGAGTATAAGAGAAGGTTTTAGATACAGATCCATGTTTAATTTGATAGAACAACCTCAGAAAAATAAACGTATTATTGAGAAGAAGTTTCACTACC
>MJUT01009315.1:329462-352849 GCA_002080005.1 Gigantidas platifrons | reverse complement strand
CCCCCCCCTTTTTTTTGTCAAAAACAATTGAAGATGCAATGCAACATTTTACAAGTTTGGGCAGGTCTATTAGACTATTTCATTTCATTATTAAGCACTCTGAGCAGTAATAAACAACACTAAGAACTACTACTTCGTTTATTTGTCGAAACTCTCCAGCAAAAGAAACCGGAAGTCACAAAGGGGAGGTAATTGAAAAAAAAATTCAATGGAATTGTGTGGTACCACTTCCAAAACGTGTGACCGCGCTCGTTAGCGCCAAACAATGCTTGGTCCATTCGGACATTAAAAGGTAGAAAAATGTGTCTTCTATCAAAAACACATATGCCATTTTATGCCAAAGCTAAAGAAATATATAAAACATTGGTCTGAATATGTCCCTATTAGTATTTGGCTATGAAAATGTTCAACCAAAATTTTCAAAATATAGACTGCAACCTGTTTGCTTCTGCTGATGCATCCATTTTCTATCAAATTGTGCCATGCGCATGTTCAGGGCTCTTTAATTTAGAGGTAAAAGAAAAAATTAATAACGTGACCGTTCAGCTGTTCAAAATGGCGACCTCCATATTTCTTTGAAAAGAACTTCAGTGTTCAAATTTGAATGCCAATTTCGAACCTAGAACTACGCTACCAGGAATTTCCCGGGAATATATTTACTTGCAAGATATTATTTGATTGTTTTAATTTGTTTTCGTACGGAAATAGATGAACATAACTCAGAAATCGAATTACAAAAATACCGATATTTACATTGCCGACTCATAGCCAAGCTTACTGCAAACGAGGCTCTGACATGTCTAACATCACATGACCCTTTGTGTCGGGCGAGTTAAAATAAAACAATTCTGCACCAAATTAAAACTTAAATAATAGATTTATGGGATGATGTTGATGATGTCTGCTTTGTACTAAAAACGACACTTTGTTGGATTTTTATAATGCTAGATCAATAAAACAATATTCCACATGTAAGCCATGTCATTCCACTCGGACACATTATCCAGACTTTGAAACAATCAGTCTTCATTCATACAACTTAATGCTGCTTGCTTCGTGGAAAATCAACACCAATATTTCAGTTTTTGGTTTGACCTGATGGATTTGAACCCATGGTCTACCACACTAGAGGTGAGCACACTAACCATTACACTTCAGTCAGTAACTATCTATAAAGTATGACTTTAACATTTTCATCAACAACAAAAAAAGACTCAAAAATTACAATATGGTTGTTTTGCTGTACTATAAGCAAATGAGATATTTGAACAATTAAACCTAGTTTCTTTTCATTAGAAACAGAAAAAAGGACATAGTCTTTTATAGCATTTTCATCACCACAAAAGTTTCTGGTGATTATAATATGGCTGTTACTATAAGCCAATGATGAGGTCTTTGACTGATTAAACTTCGTTTCTTTTCATTAGTTGTAGAACAAGAACAAAAGAGGTAGCCTTTTTTTGGCATCTTGGGTGCCTCTTGTTTGGAAACAGGTTAGGGTAGAATACCCAATATCAAACCTAACTTTTATTCTGTGCAAAGGATAATTGTGTTGAAATTCTAGGATTAAAGAAACAGAACAGAAGTTTTTGCATGGAAACCATTGTGTCTATAGACAGACAAAAGCAACAATGAAAACAACAGCAGACACATAACATAATACAACTAAAACATCATATAAAAAGACACATGTGGTTGAAATTTCAGTAAAATAATGACATACAAATGTATTAACATGATTTTACAATAAATATCAGTCTTTTCCTTAATTTTTTTCACCCACTGGCCTGAAAGCCAAACTTAGAAAATTTTGTATTTATTCATACATATTCTTTATTAATTCTATTATTTATTTTCTACATTTGTATTTATTCAAACATATTCTGATTAATTCTATTATTTATTTACCAATGAAGATCGTTCAATAATCAATATTTTTGGAAAATATATAATAGAGTGCCTTGAGACAAGAAAACTGAAACAGGGTTTATGATACTGAAATATTTTTTCTCTGTCTGTTTATATTATTAATTAAAAAAAAATTGTAAGGCTCTGAACCCGACAAGAAACATTGTATTTATATATATATGTGTGTATAATTGCCTCCAATGACAATAATCAATGTATGCAATTTGTTTGCCCATATTGTGGGCCCATTGATTGGAATAATAAATATTCTTATTCTTATTCTATTCTTTCATAATTTTCACTTGTCCGAATCCAGTTTTACTTGTCCTGGGCTTCGGACAAGTGGGTTAGCGTGAAGACTGAAATATTATGATGGTTTAGTTGTAACAAAATATGTTAATTTTCAAACATTAAGCTCTCACCAAATCAATGTTTAATATCTATTTTATCCAATTTGATTAAAATCCATCAATAAAAGTGGATCATTGTACAAGCCATGTTCATATCACTGAAAACTATTACATATCATGGGATGATGAATATTCAACGTAATTTTCAACAAAAATATATCATGGCCGTTTATTTCGTGGAGTAAATAGAAAACCATGAACTGCCTGTAAGTATGGTCGTTTATTTTGTGGAGTAAATAGAAAACTATGCACTGCCTGTAAGTCGATAACAAACTCAATCTTATATTGTACAATTTCTAGTGCACCATGCCATGGGAGGAAGATAAACTTACAAACGTTAGAGACTATATACACTGATACAATAGGTAGATGAAAATCTAACTAAAATAAAATTGCATTGTAATTAGATTACTACAAAAGGACATAGAAAAAAATACATGTAAACAATAGCACCAATCTCTAATAATGATTCTCTCTCTTAAAATTCACAAACATTGTAATGAAGTGTACAATATTATGTTTTTTTTTTTAATCTTTGAAGCCTGATTTGGGATTTATTCCACAGTTGTAATATCAAGAACTGTCCCTTTCCCTTTCACCTACACATAAAAAGACCAATGGACCAGTCCTGTCACTTCATCTACATTGATCAGTGAACCAGTCCCACCACACCTTCATTAATACACAATGTGATTTTATGAACAAGTGTTGTCACTTCATCTACACAAAGAGTGATTGTATGAACCAATCCAGTGCCTTCATCTACACAAAAATGTGATTTCATAACAGTCCCAGCCCTTCATCTAGGAACATAGTGTTTCCATGAACCAGTCCCTCCCCTTGATCTACACACAAAGTGATGTCATGAACCATCCCTTCATCTACACAAAAATAATCCATGAACCAGTCCCTTCTCTTCATCTACACAAAAATAATCCATGAACCAGTTTAGCCCCTTCAACTACACAAAATAATCCATGAACAGGTCCTATCCCTTCGTCTACACAAAACATGATCTATGAACCAGCCGTCCTTTCATCTACACAAAAAATTATCCATGATCCAGTCCCGTCCCTGGATCTACACAAAAAAAGATCCATGAACAAGCCCTATTATTTCAAACACACAAAAAATGATCTATGAACCAGCCCTGTCCCTTCGCCTATACAAAAAAATGATCCATGAACCAGTCATATCCCTTCAAACACACAAACAATGAATAAACCCTGTCCCTTTAACTACACAAAAATGATCCATGATTGGCATGAACCAGTCCCACCCCTTCATCCACACAAATAATGACATATGAACCTTTCCCGTCCCTTTACCTACACAAAATGTTATCTAGAAACAAATTCTGCCTGTCTCTTCATTAACATATAAAATATCCAACTGTGTTCTCTTCATTAAACACACAAATAAATTTCCTTTAACTCTGATTTCTTTGTACATTCAACTTTACAATGAAGTTGAAGGTAAATAAATATTACCATGTACCCTGTCTTAACAATGAATTAATATAAAACAGAATGTAACAGGTAGCTGCTATGTTATCTAATCCAATAAAGACACTATGAATCTAGTGGCATTTTAAACTTGGCTAAAGCCTCATTTTTCTGTTTTAATTTGTCTGTCCTTTTCTCATTTTTTCCGCCAATTGACGTGAATTCGACATTGATCTTTCGACCTCCTAAGGTTGTATGGTGAAGTCGCAAGGCAATCTGAAAACAGAAAATATGATATTAGGTTGTGAGTTATTGGTGGTTATCTGGTTGACTACCAAACTTATTTCAGGAGGAGTGAGTGATTGTTGTTTAATGCCAATTCAGCAATTTTTCAGCTATATCATGACGAGAACAAGTTAATTTTCAATGAGATGATGATGACAAAGGTTGCTTTATACTAGACCAACACACTTAGTTGGATTGTTATAGTGCTAGCCCACTGAACCAACAGTCTGCGGAAAGACATGTCACCCCACTCGGACACATTATCCTGATGCAGAGCAAATCACAGGGGTCGACTTAAGATTTTTTTTTTTTAACAACTGGCCCGAGAAATATCGGTCCACTAAGTGGACCGATATGAATCAGAAAGAGGGGATTTGCCCCCCCCCCCCAAGAAACAGGAAACTAAAGATCGAGTAATATGAACCCCATTAAAACCTTGGGTGAACTCATTTTCTCCGGAAGGATAAGCAGTTCTTGCTCCACTAGTGGCATCCGCAAATAATTAATTAACTACATATAGCTTTTGTATTCTGCGAATGAATGTTGTACTTGCTCCAAACAAGGGTAAAGTTCATGACATTTTCCCACACATGCAGTGTTTTAATGCATTACAATTAACAGGTATGGTTAGAAGATAATCAAACAATCTACATATAGTCAAACTTGTCTCAGTGACCCCCTCTGTATAACGGCTTCCTTTGTTAGCCAACCTTATTTATTCCTTCCCAGCGTTTTCCCGTGCATTCGACCTTTATATAACGACCCACTGTCTAACGCGAATAACGACCATGTTTTTTGGGTAAAAATCCTTCATATAACGACTATAAGAAGATTATTATCAAACCGGAAGTTAGATAATAAATAAACAAACACAGTGCCGACTTTGGAAAAAATTTCCATTTTGCCCAGCTGTTGCAGCGATTGTTGCCAATATCCCTCTTGCTGATATCGGCATGATCTACTGATAATATCTCACTCCCAAAATCCATACCTCTTATTAAATAGATTTTTCATATTAAATGAAGTCACAATTAGCGTTATTGTGTATCCGCCATTTTTTTTTACAGGTAAGTTGTTCACGTGATGATTTATTATTGTTGTTTTGGTTTATTTCTTATTTATATTAAATATTTAAAATTGCTTACTATAGAATATACCGTTTTAATCTTTCAGTTTTATAAATAAATAATCGTGATTTTGAAAATTATTGAATTATGAAGTACTGGTTCCCAGCATGTATTTCTGTCAATATTCGTTTAACGTGTGGTAACAGATCAAGGTAAACACATGCTGATTGTGTGATTAGGCTATTTATAGCTTTCGGTGAGTGATTGAAGTTGAATTTTAACGTTTTGTCAGGAAATTTCATTAGTCCTTGTTATCAGTCGATATTGAATGACACGGAAGTACGAAAAAATCTACCGGTTGCAAGAAACGAAAGTTGCTGGCCCGTGTGACCCGAGAATATCAACTGGCCCAGCAGACCAATCTTTGTTCAGTTTGACTGGCCTGACCGTAAATATACTGGCCACGGGCCAGCGGTTACATCGAACCCTGCAATCAGTCTTTGCTCTTTCTCCTTAATGATGCGTACTTAGCGATTAAGCAACAAATACCACTTTTATGTCTTTGGTTTGACCTGATCTGGGCTTGAACTCATAACACCAATAAAACTGACCACCATGATATAACTGAAATATTGTTGACAGTGGCATTAAACACCATTAAACAAACAAATCTATGAAGAGGCTTCCTAAAAGAGATTTCTCTCACAGTAGCAGTCAAATAAAACAGGCTTAATATCATATAACTTACACCATGACTGATTCTGTCCTTAAATTCTATGTATGCAAAGCCTCTAGAACATTGCTTTGCTCTATCTTGAGGTATTCTTATCTTTTTTACTCCACCTGTAAATGTAAAATAACATATTTAAAAAATACTGGTGTTCCTGATTAGCCTTAGTTCAAAGCCCTATAAATAGAGCATTGCTAATTAAAAGACATATTATTTTAATTCAGGATTTCAAAAGCAACAATATATGTAATAATATGGATTAGGCATAGCCTACAGGCGAGCATCACATCTACGCATAGACATGTACATGTATTTTACTAGTCTATGATTATGAGTCCACATTCACTTGAAGTTCCAAATAGAAGTGAAATGAAGTGGTTTCAGATGAGAAGATTTTTAAAAATAGGCCAATCAGAAACAAGAATTGCCTGTGGTGGCAATGTTTGTTAATGGATCGGGACAAAATGAGCAATCTTTATAGAGGACCTTCCATAAATGCTTCCTACCAAGTTTCAGTTCATATGGCTGAGGGGTTTCAGAGGAGAAGATTAAAATGTGAAAAGTTAATGGACGACGGACGCCAAGTGATGGCAAAAGCTCACATTGCCTTTGGCAAGGTGAGCTAAAAAAAAAATAACAAAGCATTTTTTTTCTTATTCTTATTTTTGAAACTTCAAGAGACTGTGATGAGTCAATCGTCTATCATTAAAAAAAAAGTCTCCTTTTCCTCAGGGGGTCGTGTTGCTCGTATGATACAATATGTTTTATTTCCAAATCATGGGCCCCATAAGGGCATTAAAAGTATAAACATACAAAGAAAGAATCATAATTATATAGAGTACAGCTTCACAATGACATATTTATCACAACACATTAAAAGTAATAAACAGTAACCATATTGTATTTGATGCTAGATTGCTGTCATTAATACAAATTATCTTTGATAAATTTGCCCACTGTATTAAGTATTGATTGATTGATTTTTGGTGTTTAATGCCACTTTCAACAATATTTCAGCTATATCATGGCGACCAGTTTTAGTAGTGGAGGAAGACAGGGTACCCGGAGAGAACCACTGACCATGGGCAAGCAACTGGTAAACTTTATCACTTGCGGCTGAGAGTCGAGTGCACCTTTTTGGTAATTTACAAAGCCGGGCGCAACCCCACGCCTTATTAGTGATAGGCTTATATGAGTTGTTAGATCCAGCGACCTAACTCATTGAGCCACCCGGGTCCCCTATTAAGTATTGAGATATTATCATATTCATTAAACAAATTAATTTGTTCTCACAACTGAGTGTATGGAAATTTTTAACTTCACCCACCACTAAATCTAATATATTTTTCCCATTAGTTTCAAAATGATTGCATAAAAGTAGAAAATGCATTTCATCTTCTATCTCACCGGTATTACATTTTTTTAAGAAACACTCATTTCTAGGAGTCTTATTATAACGTGCATATTTAATTTATGGGCTGAAATACGTAATTTACACATACATGTAGATCTCGTATGTGTTTATGTACATGTTTTGTAAAATAAATGATGAAAGTTCAAAACATTAAATTTTGACATGATTATTTGTAAAAATGTGGGTCCACCGAAAAGTCAATGATATAAAAATAAGAAAACAAATAATAGTTTTCATAAAGAAACATCACCCTTTTCACGCACAAATCAATTCATAACTCCAGGATTTAATGTAGCTGCGGAAACACAACTCTTTAGGTCCTTGTGAAATTTTCTGATAGGGCGGACCCCTAAAAAAACAAAAAGGACCTAAAGAGCTACGGTTCTGCAGCTAGATTTAACGTAGCTGAGGGTCCGTAGCTCTTATAAGTCTTTGGATATTTTTTTTTATTTTTGTGGACAAAACAAAGGACCATGATAAAGAGCTACGGTTCTGCAGCTAGATTTAACGTTACAGTAGTTTTGGTAGCCCACACTCAAAATTTTATTAACTTGTACAGTATTATTAGGAATATCAGTAATTATGGTGGCACATACCAGATTTCAGGGGCATTTGGGAGCCCCTGCTAATATATTTCAAACTTTGAAGTCATGTTTTGTCCGAAATATGTTCTTTTTTGGTAAAACAAAATGAAAAGGCTGGTAGTTGCTCTTATATTTTTTGTCGTTTACTGCCTATAAAATATAAGTTAACTTAAACCGTTTGTAGTACTCCATAAATGGCCGCATATTGTCGATTTGTAGGCTTATAGCTGCAAACTAGGCGTATCGCAGAAAAATGCAATGTTTTTTGCACGGAAGGGCACTTGATAGGTAGATTTAGAATTAAAGAGAAAATCATAGATATGCTGTTAAGATAGCAATTTACGTTTTAACACTTTCACTGATTTAAAGCAGTTTTCTTTTATATTTTTTTTTTCACTCCTTTCGTTATTGTGTCTTGTAAAGCTAGATCACAGCAGACGATATTTTTGCATCACACAAACGACAAGACTTTGAATGGTTTTTCTGACTCATGTGTACAAAAATGTATTTAAACGGGTTGGCAACTGAATCAATATTGTTTTAAAAAAATCATCTTTATACTCCTTTTGATCAACGAAATCGTGTGACGACAGCTTTAGGGAGAAACAAGAAGGTCTAACGATTGTCCATTTTTTTAAATAAATTAATTGTTTCATGTATTCAAATTAAAAGGCTGTTTCCTGTACTTCACTCTGTAATGATCATTTATATAACCTTAAGATAGAAATACATCTATTTTGTTAATAGATACAACCTATGTGATACAAAATGTTGTATGTGATACAAGATGTACTTTAGTAGGAACTAACTTTTGTGACGTCATAGGTTAGGAATGCGAGAAAACCCCAGTGACCTCTTTGTAAACATTGCGGAATCTCCATCAGGAAAATCTCAACGTACTCGAGATTTATCTTACTAATTTTAAATATAAAGACATTCGTTTCACATTGCTGGGAACTGCACCGTTCAATACATAAACAATTATTCGGAAACCAACTGTAAATCACCACCAACTTGAGAAACGCAGGGCAATGATTGTTTACTCTAAACAGTGTCAGTGACAGCGATCATGAAATGAATGACGTGACGTAACAATACTTGTGTGACGTAAACTATAGCGATTGTCATTTTTTTAAATAAATTAATCGTTTCATGTAAAGAAGCTGTACGGATTCCTATTTTTTGTTTGTTATTTTTAAACTGGATAGTTATTTTTTATTCTAATTAATAGGCTATTTCCGGTCATTCGCTCCGATTGTCCATTCTATGCTGAAACTTAAAAACCACTTCCGGTTGGTATTGTTAGTATATTGATTCATCTCCTTACACACATGTGGCTGTTTAGCTCGCATCTTGCGATGCTCGCTATTAAAATACAATGTAATAAAGAACGTTGTTATTTATTTGTGCTGTTAGTAACAGTTACTTTCAGCAGAAAGAATAAAAAACATTATACTTTGTAGGGTTCATAAATTGGTGGCTTGTTCAATTTGAGCCTAAAAACCCCTGAAAATGGAATTCCCATCTCAATAAAAATGATTTCATATTAATAGTATATTTATACCTGTTTTCCTAAAATGTTCTTCTAAATTTTCCTTTGTTACGCTGTAAGGCAAATTACCAATAAATAATACATATTTAGTTTCTAATGTCTTTTTCTCTTCAGGAGAATTTTCACTTTTTGACTTTGAATTTGTTTCACTTTTCTTCTTGCTTGTCTCAATTTTAACTTTGTCATTTTTGGAACTGTTTTTAACTTTTGCCTGATTTTTATCCTTTGTTTTGGCATGGTTACGATTTTCGCTTGTTGACTTTGCATGGTTACGGTGTTCAGTTGTAGCCCTTGTTGTACGAATTTCACTAATATTAGAAGAAGACGACAACACTTTTTTGGTATGATCTGACGGCTTAAATCCTCCTTTGTTCTCAGTTGTAATAACAAATGGGTTGACAGTACTTGGATTCGGTCTCAATCCTGCAAAATTTAAATAGAGATTGAAGTTGAGCTCACTAGAACACTCTGAATAGGTTTGGTTTATGGTGTTTAATGCCACTTTCAACGATATTTCCGTTATATCGTGGTGGTCAGTTTTATTGGAGGAGGAAACTGGGGGACCTGGAGAGAACCACCAACCTGTCGCAAGTCACTGACAAACTTTATCACATAATGTTGTATCGAGTACACCAGGGATTCAGCCAGGATTTTGAGACCATTAGTCAATTTCGCAGAGCAGAATTTTTTTTTTCTAAGTATGAATAGACAAGAATATATTGAGCTTAATCTTATAATAATTTACTTTTGATCTTTTTTTTTCTTTTAAATGTTTTAAAACTTTGGAATAAGATACCTTATCAATATAGCTATGGATCTCAGAAATATATTTGTTTTTGAATTGAACAAATTTTTGAGTGGGCTCCTCTTTTTCTGATAGGTTATGTTTGGGCAAAAAATTTAATAATATGGCCTTATTTTCTGTACTATAAGACAATGTGGGCTATAAGTCTAACTGATATATTTATCCATAGGCTTATAATTATAAAGGCAAAAAAGCATGTTATTTTTGTATTTTGGTTGGCAGCTGGGTATAAACAAAAATATAAGACATACATGTATTCAATATCTGATATGGCTTACCTTCCCTAACTGTAGCCCTTGATTTATTTTTCTCTGACCACCATTTCTTCCTTCTTTCCTTCCTTGGTGATACCAATGACATTTTTTCAATAGACTGCTGAAAAAAATCAATAATATTCAAAACAAAATACAATATTTACAATCAGGGGTACTAATGATAGGAAGAAGTTACTTCTCTTTCAGAGAGCTCACATGGAGTAGTGGATGATAATAGAGAATTAGAGAATGATAGAAATTAGTTTTAAAGCTGTCAGATCAGATTTGTTCTGTTTTATTTATTCATAATTGCCTCAATGACATCTATGCAAGGTCAAATCTAAGGCTACATTGACTATTGGAGTCTTGCATAGAGGCCATAGTTGTTAAACTTCATCACATAAAGTTGTAACCAGCACACCTTGCCTGAGCTAGATTTTAACTCGCAGTCGCAACGTTTGTGGTGATATGCACTGATTGCATACATAATTAATACAATAGATTTAAATAAACATGATATCAAAATTTTCATAAATGACGTGTCAAAAATATGTGGGGGACATAAGGTGACTATTCAAAATTATATTAAGGCGAGTCCAAAAAATGAAGTCAACTTGCACAAGGTGAATTCTTCGCCCGAATCGCCCTGTAACGTGATGCCTGGGTACTGGATATTTTAGCTTTAGGAATCACTTGTTTCTAAAATATCTTAAAGGATAGTAGTTTTTATTTGCTTCAATGCATAAGATAATACAAGAAATAAGGAAAGAGAACAGCCTGACATAAAAGACCCTCGTCAATCTGTGACTGTAAGCTTAGTACAGGGACTTGCTTCAGGCACCTAAATTTGGTCCACTGAATAATCCCTTTCTACACATCCAAACATCAACAAGTTCATATTTGGACCGCTTCTGCACCACAAAAGCGAGTGGCAATTTCTTGTGAAGTCATATGGTGTTTCCGTGCATTTAATACAATAAGATAATTTCTAAAAATATCAAAATTCCCATTTTTGACTGTTGAGTGCATTCTCTATCCAGAGTTGTCGTTCCTGCTACGTTGAGTGTTGTAGACATCATCTTATAATAGTATGAAAAGAAAAAGGAGGTGTTGAAGCGAGGAAGTGTTCTCCCTTGTGATTTTACAGTTGGTTACAAATTGATAGTGAAAAAATATACATTTGTATGAGGTCAATTTAGTCAAATGTAATGTAGACGTAGGGGTATAAGGTCAAATCGGCACTTACTCAAATCGAAACCTAGCAATATCGGCACCTAATGTTTGGTTATTTCGAAACCCAGTCATGATCAAGTCGACATCAGTATTAAAAATAATATACAATGTAGAATAAAATATTTATATAAATGAAAAAAAGAAAGTTGGATTTATTAACAAGTATCATATACATATACAGTCAAACCTGTATTAAGAGGTCACCTTTGGGACAAAGATAAAGTGACCTTAAAAGACAGGTGGCCTTTTAAAAGAGGTACAATTCAAATGCAATATTCTATGATAGGACAAGAAAAATGTGACCTTAATACAGGTGACTGCTTAACAGAGGTTACTGCTTAATAGAGGTGACTGCTTAACAGAGGTGACTGCTTAATAGAGGTGACTGCTTAACAGAGGTGACTGCTTAATAGAGGTGACTGTACATGTAATCTTATAAAGTCAATCAACAAAAAATTGTTAGTTATTACAATTAAATTTGATTGTGTTTAATTAATTCCAATTATTTCCTTTTATTACATAATTACTTTTAATATAATTTAAATACATCTAACAGACCACATGATTAACATTAGATGTGTTTCTTTTAAATATACTAGATTGAAATCTTTCATGTTGTAATGTAGAGGGAATGACAATAAAGCCTGCAACCAAGCCATCTTTATTATTTTGAGAATTTTTTTAAAAACAGAAGCTTAAATTGAAATAATTATCGTTTATCTAAATAACGAACTAATGATAGATGTCAATTATAAAAGTGCTATAATCGTGGTACTGGTCAAAGACCAATTATCGCCAACATGCATGTTACTCGCGAGCGCACACAAATTTACTAGCCATTTTTTGCAGACGACAATAATAAATGGTGACAAAGCAGACATATAGGGTCTAACACCGGGAGAGGTGCAAGATAATAAAATCTGTGACACCCGAGGGTAAGATTTACATCGTATCGGACGAGGCTTGTCAGAGTCAGATACGATTTAAATCTTACCCGAGGGTGTCACAGATTTTACTATCTTGCACCTTTTACGGTGTTTGATTCTTTTTCTCACCCCTTTATACCGTGTCAATGTTTTACTTTTTGTGTAGTTTTGGCACATTAATTTGCGAACCGTATCACAGGACCAAAATGCCACGTAATAAAATAAAACAAGATTTTCATTTTACAGCTTTAAACAGGTTCAAAACAATAAAGTTAACAAACTTGTGATAGATTCTACAATAACAAAATCTTACACCTTTTACGATGTTTGCCCCTTTTTCTCATCTCTTTCTATCGTGTTAATATTTGTTTACATTGAGAAAATATAGAGTGCTCTCCCTTGTTCGGTAACTAACGTAAATATAAAAAATTACCTCCTTTTTGACCAATGTCAAACAACTTTTTTACAGGCATTTATCGCTGTTGTAGCATTTATATAATATATTTATAAAATACATTTAAAATACTGCAAAGACACTATAAATCGACAATTTAATTCAACAATGGAAAACAATTTTGCAGGAAAAACGGTGTGTAGCTTGTCTTACCCCTGGAGCCGAGGTAAGATAGAAAAATCTTTTTCACCTAAATTAATGGACTACTTTATCCAAGGGGTGAGAAAACAAAATCCTGCATTTGTATCTTCACTAATTCAAAAGAAATCAGGTAAAACCCCATTAGAAACCATACCTCTTTATATAAACCTTGTGGGGGGTTACGTAAACGGAGTGGAGATGCCAGTCGCTATTATTAACAAAAAAATATAGCAGATTGTTGTTCTATGATTTCTTTTAACTTCACTGTTGATTTAATTATTTTCCAACAAGATCTAACATTATTAAGATGGCGATAATTGGTACTCTTCCATCCCAATTCAGTGACAAAAATCAACAACTTTACAAAGGGTCCCTGATACGAGCATGCACATAAAAATTATTTATATTTCCATCCAAGGTAAGTCGATTAGTAACATTCAAAATTATGATGCACTTGAAGATGTATATTGGACTACCGGTACATAGAAATAATCTGACAAAAACATGAAGAAAGAAATATAGATTCTCCTTCAGTTGCCCGTGGGTTACGATATTTCTCCACTCAAGAGTTAAATTAAAAATTTTAAGCACAAGCCGTCAGGCGAGTGGTTAAAATTTTCAATTCAACTTTCGAGAGTGGAGAAATATCGTAACCCACATGGGCAACTGAAGGAGAATTTGTTTCTCCCATTATTTTACACGAACTTTATTTCAAAAGCCGTCAAACAAGTCAAATGCGGGGAAAGGCACAAGACATTTTATTCCTCTAGAGGATTACAGATTTTTCTACCACTGGTTCAGCGGGGTTAAAATGACGTCATAATGGGAGAAATGGAGATAATTAGTCCTCGACCAGTATAATTTAATTATGTTTGATTAACATAAATATTTGTATCTGGTATCATAGTAATGAATGACATAGGGAATAAAAAATTATTAAAAAAAAATAACTAAAATATATAAATAAAAATTAAAAAAAATTATGATTTTCAAATGTATCGTCACGGTATATGTTTTCGTCTGTCATATGTTTTCGTCTCCTCCATTTTATTTTTATTTACACAGTGCATGTGTTATTTTTTACCTGTCTTCCGGTTTCTATTTCTAGTTATTAAACAGGATGGCAGCGTGACGTCTGTCAAAAATGTTTAAGAATGCTTTCAAAGACATACAATGTAAGTACCAAAAATAGTGAACTTACCTACTGAACCATACTTTCGTAATGCCAAAAAATTACTTCATTTATAAAGTAGCTGGAAAAAAATCCTGAAAGGCTACATAAAATTTAACTATGTCGTCTACATCTTAGACACCTGCTCTACCTGTCGTGTGATTGTCATGGTGTCACTTATCGTACTTGTAAACAAAAGAGCTGACTGAAATGTGCCAGTTTCTTATATAAAATGCACGTCAACAGCAGTGCATTTTGGTTTCAGCACTAAAAAAACAACAAAAGTGAACACAATTTTGAAAGTGGTCATTTTCAAACATTGTTATTTTATTTACATGTGGTATGATTTATAGATGGCCAGAACCATGAAATTTTAAAACCAGCCATATCCAGATTTTAAATTCGTTTCCATCCCGTATATCGGCCCTGTTTTTTTACTTTATATGAAAACATATGACGCCATTTTACTGACAGCAGACGTTGCCAGATAATCGAGAGTTAGTCCGAGATTCCTCTGCCGTTCGACGACCATTTAGAACTTGCTGTTGTCGTTGAACGTCAGAGCGCTTGCCATAAGCAAAACAACAGATTTTCCTCTCCCACTCGAGAGAGGCACATTTCCACGTTTTGTGGCCATCAGATTTTATTTTCTATCCAAAACCCCAATATATATCGCTTCACCAATCATTTTTCTATTCATTCATAACCAACTTAACCTCAGAAATTGGTGTTACACTCCATTACAGCACAATTTCCCCCGACCATATGATTTCGTCATTTTGAACACTGACATTTTGAAATATTTGTCACGTGACTTCGAGAGAACTACTATTACCGCAATGTATCATGGGAGATGATTTGCATATATGATCTGACCTTGTCCAAAATAGGGGGAAACGTAAGACATGCTCTTTCCGAAGCCCGCGGATAACACTGCCAAATGAATCTTTTCTATCCAACATATTTTGTATTATTTCCTTCTGCTCTGATTTGAGCTGTAGATGGAACTGTTTATCCTGCAAAATACGCTTTATATCGTCTTGTATGTTTGTTTACGTATGCAAATTTGGCACACTGCATTTAGTATCTCCCATCATGCAATGCATTGCTGTCATCTTTCAGTTAGTATCGCGAGATCACGTTAAAAAAATGGCAGTGAAATGACCAAATCATCGGGTGTAAGGAAAAAACGTGCTGTAATCGAGTGTAACACCACTCTCTGAGGGTAAGATGGTTATGAATGAATAGAAAAATGATTGGTGAAGCGATATATATTAGGGTTTTGGATAGAAAATAAAATCTGATAGCCACAAAACGTGGAAATGTGCTACAAATGAGATGCGGAAAAAAATCCGCTGTTTTGCTTATGGCAAGCGCTCTGACGTTCAACGACAACAGCAAGTTCTAAATGGTCGTCGAACGGCAGAGGAATCTCGGACTAATCGAGAGTATATTAAAATTCAGGAATGGCTTTTCAAACAATCTTATGTACAAAGAAATATTTAACTACCCATTCGTTGAAAATTCCAATCGTCATATGAATGAAGGGTTAACACTGTCAATCGCCAGATCGGAAAATCGATAATACGAAAACCCATAACACGAGGATACAATTACAAATGAAAAAAAACCCACTAATTATACAATATTACATAGGTGCCAAATTGACCAAAGCAGATGCCGATTGGACTAGGGTCCGAAATTACTATCTTAGGTGCCGAAATGACTTGAATAAGTTGAATTCGACGTAGCCTGTGACGGTGTAACAAGGTCTAGGCCTAGGGAACAGAAATGCCTTTCTTTAAATTCTTAGTTTACTACGTACAAATATAGATGGGAAACAGTTGGCTTTATTAAGATAAACATTGATTATGAGAAGATATATTTCGTTCAACCTACATTGTAATAGTTCCTATATCATAAAAAGAACTAAAATATGTTCTTTGTCTGCATGATTTACACCTGCTTTTGCTTTTGGAGAACAAAGAATCACTTCCGGTTTCAAAAACTAGTATTCAGCACAAAAACGGACATACAAAGCACGAAAGCGAAATTCTGTTTCCAATAGTTTGTTTGTTTTTGTTTCCTTTCGGTGTTCGTTTGTTTATTTTATTGGGGGGGGGTCATTATTTTTTCTTGTTGGTTTTTACTTGTTTTTGTTTTCTTTTGTTTGTTTTGTTTTGGTTTTGTGTTTTTTTTTCAATGTGTCAAAACAATATCGTTTATTGCTTTGACACTCCGAAAAAAAGTCAAAAGCCAAAAAGTTTTATTTAAAGTCGGTACATTAGGAACATACAACATAAGCTATAAAGAGATTTTTAAACCGACATTAGTGATGTAAGAGAGAAAGAAAGAATGTGGTGAAAATGTTTAAATAATTTTACAACTTTTAGCTTTGATTAAGATTAAGATTAAGATTTTTATTGATCCAAATTAAAGGGCCCACAAAGGGGC
This sequence comes from Gigantidas platifrons, assembly GCA_002080005.1. Lineage (NCBI taxonomy): Eukaryota > Metazoa > Mollusca > Bivalvia > Mytilida > Modiolidae > Gigantidas > Gigantidas platifrons. The sequence continues at coordinate 336,016 of MJUT01009315.1, read as the reverse complement.
ATACAAACATAATAACATAAGGTGATTGCATAAAATATCAAATAAATTGTAAATACAAGAATGATAGACATGACTGTAGTGTTATAATAGACAATATTATAATATAAGATTCCAACTATCCGAAACAATGACTTTTTAACAGGAAATCACACATGCTTATTAAAATATCTTTACTTTCTGAGTTTAAAAGCCATATAAATTTATCCCCAAATGATAATTTTTCAAAGTTAGAATAATTAATGTTATTCTTAATTATTTCAAGAAGCTTGCGCCTAGAAGTAATGTAAAAGGAACATTTTAATAGAAGGTGTTCTTCGGATTCTATTTCGTCTGAAAAACATTTTACACAAATGCGATTCTCTAAAGATGTTATAGGTTTTGAATATCTGCCAGTTTCAATCTTTAATTGATGGTTACTGATTCTAAATTTAGTGAGATATTTTCTTTGATTAAAATCTGATAAAATATGAAGATAATTTTCGAATCCAAAATTGTATTTGAGTTTTAGATAGGTTCGCAATTTCCCGTTTTCATCTAGAAGTTTATTTCTTTTTAATATTAATAATAATAATAATAATAAATTCTTTATTCCCAATTAAAGGGCCCATGCAGAACATATAAATCAATACAAATCACAAACATAACAAAGTTCATACAATATCCAAACATACATCACATGCAATTCTATGATTAAGAACAAATATACATCTATGAGAGGAGAGAGTCAGTACAAAGAGGGATAACTCAATTTGTTAAATATAACTTATATCATTTTTCCTCTGTCTTATTTAGAAAGTTTTGTCCAGAGACACACTAAATACTGCATTAAAATCTAAATCTTCATTATTCATGATCCAGATAAAAAGATTTTCTAAATTATTGTTTCTCAGATTTGAAAACTTTTGAAATAAATTATCTAAGAATTCTAATCTTGGTGAATTATAAAGAGGGCACTCCAGTACAAAATGCAGTTCATTTTCTATTAAGTAATGTGAACAATGTTGACAGAGCCTTTCATATCTGGACAGAAGTTCAAGTTTTCCCGAGACTGTCTTTAGTATCCGTTCATGTCTCCCAGTTTCTATTCTCAAACTGTGGTTACTCAGCCTGAATTTAGTTAAAATTCTTCTGTTGTTAAAATTGTTCATATTTAAGTAACTTTCATAATGAATTTTAGTAAGCTTTGTGAGCATTGAAGGTATGACAATGAAACATGTTTATTTATAAATGCATTTAATCTGTATCTATAGACAAATTTAGAACTCCCAGCTTTTAGTTTAATAGACAATTTTTTTTACCCCTTTGTTAACTTACTCATTCCTAGAATTGTTGGAAGCTAGTGTCAAAGGAATGACTGAGTTCACCAGGGCTAATGCTGACTGCGCGCTGTACCAATCTGTAATGTCAGCTGAAGCATCAGCTTGGTTATAATAGCCTACTTAAACTTTTACCCTTTTTTGCCGGGAAAAATGTGCGATATTTGTGGAATTACGGTTGTAAACAGTTGTTGGAAAGTATTGGTTGAAAATGTTGATATAAACTGCACGTAAATCCTCTGGGTGTGGAAGACCCCAACGACATTCGTGTCCATCCTTTTTCATTTAACATATGTGTTGAAGTCTCCATTTAAGTTTTCAGCAGTTAAGTTATCAATTTCATTATTTTGAATCGGTGATTTCCAGGTAACTTTTAAATAGTCTAATGTCGGAAGAATGTTTTTTTTTCTTATAGTATTTTTTTGTAAACAATGGTCAATTTCAGTATATTCAACCGCCGGGCGAAATATAATATCACTTTTAGAGGAGTGGACCGGAAAGTGGAGGGGGAAGCTGAAATGGGACACACTTTGGAGGTGGACCGAAAAGTGGAGGGGGTGGGCTTCAGTAGAGGAATGGGAAGTGGGAGGGGTCAATCTTTCAAAATTATTAAACAAAAGATAAGGTCATTTGGTCTGAAAGCATGAATTTGTAGTCTTAAATCTCATGTTTTATTTACATGCACTGTTTCCATTCCTTTATAATTAAATCTAGAATGTTCATATGTATTTCCTCTAGGTCAACATCCTTTATGAACACGCACATACACACATACACTGTCGGAACAGTTCAAAATTACCAATAGAAAAATCGTAGAAAAAAAAGGAATAATCTATACCCCTAACATATAGCTGTGACAAAAAATTGTCATTGTAACCATTTATTTAGCGTGTAGTTTCAACGGTGCTCCCATGGGATGCTTTCATCTATCAATCAATGTTTTTCTCTTAATAAATAGATGGAAGTAACCGAGTTAAAACATATACACTGGGGTAAAGCTGATGACCGTAGCTGTAAATTACGGTCATCCCAAAATGGCGGACATGAAAATAGGTAAGAATCTTTTTTGTCGATTAAATTGTTTCTATAATGTATTTTAAATGACACATGCAGTACTATAGTAATATATGAACTTTTCACAAGGAAATCACAAATTACGACTGAAAAATATATATGAAAGAGAAAATCCGATTTAAAAAAATCGCTAAGATGACCGTAACTGAAAACTGCAATTACGGTCATCTCAGTTTTCAGTTACGGTCATCTTAGCGATTTTTTAAAATCGGATTTTCTCTTTCATATACATTTTTCAGTCTTAATTTGTGATTTCCTTGTGATAAGTTCATGGATTACTATCGTACCAATGCATGTGCCATTTAAAATACATTACAGAAACAAATTAATCGACAAAAAAGATTCTTACCTGATTCCACGTCCGCCATCTTGGGATGACCGTAATTGCAGTTACGGTCATCAGCTTTACCCGCTGCGGAGTACAACCCATTCCACATTCGATATAGAAATCCGCTAGTAGTGCGACGAATAAAATAAACCACTCGAGCTTAGAACGGAGTACAAATGAGAATACAACAGTCCTTGCACGTGGTAGATGACAACTTGCAACCTTACCAATGAGCAAGAGTTTGTTAGTTGTCCTTTGTGGGTTTTTTTACAAGGCAAAATTTCAGACATTAACACCTCCCCCCTCCTTTGATACTATAAACTTCCCCCAATAGGCGCAACTTAGTGCTACCTTTTTACCTACACGATTTTAAAATGGCAAATGTAGATACAAATATTTTGCATTGGCTAAAAATAAATCTTATTTTGTGATTAACCAATCTGATTCTAACAAAGTCGTACTCTGATATTGATATTCTAATTCTGCTGAAACATCAATTCGTAGCAAGTTTGCTCTTGGTAGTGTTTTTTCTACAACCAGTCGACATTCCAAATGGGTACTAATTGTGCTCCCATTCTTCCTTACCTGTCTATTTATATTCGTATGAAACTGACTTCATTCAAGGGCTCCTGAATGATAAAGAAAAGCCAGCCCAATCCTTTAATTTACCACTTAACCATGAATTGATGATGTTCTCTTATTCAACAATTCACGGTTAAATGGTTTTACAGATTGGATCTATCTATATGCTCTCCGAACATGCTATGGTTACTATCACGAATGGAATATCACAGATGACCGAAGATCTGTTAATTCTTTTATCATGAAATTATCTTAACCTTTTACTAGATTTTGATTATGGATAACGGGTGCCACTAGTGGAGCAAGAACTACTAGCAGGGGCGGATCCAGGATCTCAAGTTAGGGGGGCGCACTTAAAAAAAATCGCGCCGAGCGGAGGGAGGCGCGAAAATTTTTGGGGTAATTTGTGTGAAAAATCAAGATTTTACGCAAAAAATCTTATTTTTTCCAATTTTAGGAAGGCGCCGGGTGCGCCCCCCCCCTGGATCCGCCTCTGACTAGTATTAACAATTTTGGAGCAGTGAAGTTCATATCCAGTTTAGATGGGGTTCGCGTTGCTCTAACCACATCGGTGGTGTAATGGTTAGCGCGTTCGCCTGAGTGCCATAAGAACGTTGAATTCTAGCCGAGTTTGGTGAAACCAAAAACTAGAAAATTTGCACTTGCTACATATCCGCTAAGCACGTACCAGTAACAGTAAGAACAAAGACTGGTTGGCTCGAATTCAGGATAATGTGTCCTAGTGGAACGACATGCTTAGTGAGCTAGCATCATAAAAATCCAACTAGGCGTGTTGATCTAGTACAAAGCGGACATCGTCTCATCGAATGTTACTTGTTTTGGCCATGATATAGCTGAAAAAATGCTCAATTTGCGTAAAAAACAATCACTCACCCACTCGTATTGCTCTTTCTGTTTTGTGTTCAGTAGTTGTGAATTGCGTTTAATAATGAATATTTTTTACAGTGGTTTTGTCATTTTCTAGTAATTTATGTCTTCAGATCACGACTTGGTAGTTCCTGGTATTTGTTAATAATGTTCTTTCTTAAAAATGGCTGAAAATCTGCTCATTTGTTGTTAATCAACAATAAATTTATCTGTTAACGACTTTTTTCGAGCACATTTCGGGGAAGGATTCGAGGGATAAGGGGTATATTCCACCAAATAGAAAAATGTTGTGTGTGGTTGGGGGGAAAAGCCCACTCCCCCATTTCTTTGTCAAAAATTTAGAAAGGGTTGAATTTGTTGTAAGGAAGCAAACATTCTGAAGCCAATTGAACTTTGTTTGTTTGTTTATTTTTGCTTTGTTATTTTTGTCGGTTTTGGAAAGCTTGACCCCCCCACTCTCCGAGCTTGGTTTCCCACTTTCCGAGCTGCTTGCCCCTTTTCAGATCCACTGCTAAAGCTTGTCTCCCTCCCCTGCCTTTACGACCCACTTCTACGCCTCTGCATTTCAGGATAAACTTCACGTTAGTACCACTGAATGATGTGTACCTCAAGTTAAGTAAGAACATTTTCAGATGTAAATGGTGCCAGATACAATGAAGTGACCATGATTTTTTTTCTAATTTGATTAAGCATATCAAAAGAAAAGGGCAGAGAAACAAGTTGTAGATCATGTAGAAATATAAAATACAGTAGTATTAATAATGTATCATATTTTAAAACTGCTAAGCACGGTATCATATTCTAACACTGGTAAGCACGGTATCATATTCTAAAACTGGTAAGCACGGTATCATATTCTAAAACTGGTAAGCACGGCATCATATTCAAAAAATGGTAAGCACGGTATCATATTCTAAAACTGGTAAGCACGGTATCATATTCTAAAACTGGTAAGAACGGTATCATATTCTAAAAGTGGCAAGCACGGTATCATATTCTAAAACTGGTAAGCACGGTATCATATTCTAAAACTGGTAAGCACGGTATCATATTCTAAAAGTGGTAAGCACGGTATCATATTCTAAAACTGGTAAGCACGGTATCATATTCTAAAACTGGTAAGCACGGTATCATATTCTAAAACAGGTAAGCACGGTATCATATTCTAAAACTGGTAAGCACGGTATCATATTCTAAAACTGGTAAGCACGGTATCATATTCTAAAACTGGGACTGGGAGTAGTCCTGAGTGAATACAACACTCCAAAGTTAAAATCGCACAACTTTATGAGGGGGAGGACAGGGATAGTCTTCTCCTTTCTCCTACCCCTCTCCTCCTTTCTCCCACCCCTCTTCTCCTTTCTCCCAACCCTCTTCTCATTTCTCCCACCGGAAAAATAAATCTCCCTATGAAAAAAGGTTTAAAAAAAAATGTTGTTAATTTTTAATAAAAATCGTAAACGTTGAACGCTAAATTTATAAATAACGAAGTCGAAACATGAAGTCAAAATCCACATTTCATCTATCGGAACGTCTTGTTGATTATTGATCATTAATGTTGTCAGTTTCATCTGTATCGTGAATTATGTTTATGTATTCGATTAAATGATAATGTTTCATTACCTTTCTGTCATTTTAGATCATTTTTGTTTCCTCATTTTCTCCTTTGATCTCCTTTCTCTCATCCTTTTTCTCCTTTCTCCCACCCTTTCTCTCCTTTCTCCCACCCCTTTCTTCCTGTCTCCCTTCCCCTGTCCTCCCCCTCATACATGTTCATTAAAAATAAACCACATGTGACTATTAAACATGCAACCAACACGTGAAATGTTATCTTATCTTACTCGGGAATTTCATATAATAACAGGGGTCGTCGTGGCCGTGATCGTATGTTAGTTGGATTGACAACTACCTATGCAATCAGTGTCTATCACCATTGATGTTGTGGGTTCAAATCTCGATCAGGAGGAGGTGTACCACATTATGTGATGAAGTTTGTTCCGGCTCTGGAAATTCGACAGTCTCTCGACTGCATGGTATTTTGCGCAAATACCTCGCTCGACCGTGATATATCTGTTCAAAATATATAGGAGAAATTGGAATTGTGGGTATACCTTTGTCCGCTTACTGTAGGACTGCAGGGTATTAAATTGCAAGGGACGGACCATTTAACTTCCAGGGGGCGGGGGGTTATGGTTTTTTTTTTTCAAAAAAATATTCTGCTTCCCAATGTTGCTGAAAAAAATATTCTATTTTTGGTGGAGGAAAAAAAAATAATCTGATTCAGAGTTTTTGTCATATACCCTAATGTTAAATTCCGGAAAAAATGTTCGCGCTTAAAAAAAAACCCATAGCAGCCCCCCCCCCCC
>MJUT01009315.1:297999-308589 GCA_002080005.1 Gigantidas platifrons | reverse complement strand
TTAGTTTCTTTCCTTGTAATAGTAGTCCCCGTCTTTATGGAAGTCTTCGGGATGTCAGTTAGTTGGGAAATAGAAAAATCGTACGCTCGGGTGGTACATGCATGTGTACATGCATGTTTAATTACCTTTTGGGTCAGTTAGGAATAGGGACTACTATTACAAGGAACAAAACGAAACGAAAAGGTTTGTTTCTCGTCACTTTAAAGACTTTACGGTTCCGTTTCGTTTTTTTAATTTGCAAGTAAACAATCCATGTTTTTGGTTTAAAGTAGCGGATCCAGAGGGGGTGTGCGGTCAGTCCGTCCAATTTCAATTTCTGATCTCAATGCAAATGTGAAAATGCTTGCATTTACCGATGGGACGTGCGTCTATATAATGTTGCTACCATTAGGCTTCATATTTGCTGAATTTATCGCTAAACGTATACATGTATAATGTTCCCTCTCCCAGAGGACATGGCTGGGTTAGAATAGGCACCATATACCTGCGCTTATCGTAGAAGGCGACTATCAGGGTCACCCGTTGGAATCCCGGGGAATAAAAATTTGTCCTTTGGAAGAGAAGGAAAACCGGGGTCCCGTGTTGAGAAAATGCTACGCTCTTTGCACGTTAAAGATCCCCCGGCAGAGTTCGTTAAGAGGAGGCCATTGGGCCCTTGTCTCGGCTAAATTTTCCGACCCTACCCAACATAGCAGTCAAAAGTCGTTGCCCATGTTGACCCATCCAAGGGCCCTCTTTCTGATTTTTTGTTTGTAAACTTGTTTTCGTCCTGAATATGGCTGAAATACTGCTCGCTGAACGTTAAGCAATCAACCAATCATATATAATGCTATCATATACATTTTTGTAATTAAATTTGAAGAACTTAGCGGATGTCATACATTATATTTTTTTTCTTAAATCATATTATTATTCAGTTAGGGTCCCCGTAAAACGTTTTAATTTACTTTAACCAGAAGCTGGTCAAGAATTTAGAGTTGTTTTTGCTTTAGTGTTGATTTTAAGTGGTAATTTCAAGTATAAAAACACATTTTTGGCACTTTTATGGGGATGCGCCCCTATGTCATTAAAGAGTAGTATCCTCCATCCGAACATCCTTGATAAGCTAATGGGTACATGTAAATAGGAACCACCCTCATGGTATGTTGGAATGTCTTGAAAGATATTAATGAGACTTGGTATGCCTCTTGCATTTATAGGTTGTCGGACTATCGGGAGGACCCCATTTTACGGACACCCAATATTATTAAATTTCAATCAGTTTTTATTTTGTTTTATTTTGATTAAAGATTTATGAGATAATGATTTATGTAATATAAAAATAATTATTCTATATTATTTTATAATTTTATAAATATTTAAAACTATAGACAACGATTTGTCGCAGCTACGTGTATTTAATTTGATACTCACCTCACGTGCAGCTACGTTTATTTAATTTAACTTGAGTTTGCACGTGTGAAGAGTTAAGACTATAATTCACAACTGGTGAAAAATGAACGCTAGAATTTGCAACTGGTGAAGAATAAACACTAGAATTTGCAACTGGTGACTTGATGGGTGAGGTTTGGACCTGAGATTGACATTGAGTGCTGATTGGGGATTGTCCGGGTGAAGGTGGCGTAATGTTTCTATTTGGTGATGTTACTGGTGAACTGTGTGAAGGGTGATTGTTTAGCAAAGGTACAAAATGGTTAGGTGTCCATATACCACCAGTGAACAGTGCCATGGAAATCCACATGATAGTTAGGGTGACATTAGACCAAACATTTGATGGACTAAACACGTATTGAGAGTGGCTTGTACAAAGTCTGATGATCCATTACACGGAGGATATACACAATTAATGTTCATACAAAATACATCAGATGCTGGCATAATGGCCCAGGGAGAAGCAGACCGAAGGCATAAACCGGTCCTATCTCGTCTCTCAAACATTGGAAGCATTGGAAAGCAATGCTCCCACTGAAGCCAGCAACGTCTTGGAGGGTCAGGTTTTCACAGGAGTAGTGGAACCAGGAACTGCAGCTGTCACATCAGATTACTTCTGTAGTACAGTTCTGACGACAGGCACCACATGGGTAGAACACTGACCTTTTGGTATAGGCCACTAGCGTTTATGTATTTAAATGTTAAATTGTTATAATCACATTTTTAAGGACCAAAACATTATTTTTGCAAGGTCTGCAATATATCCTTTATTTCCTTATAAATATTTACTTTTTTCCGCTCACTCAATTTTTATCGTTTCTGGAAATAGTCATGCAATTATAAAGGAAAATCTGAAATGTGATAAATATTTTCTGTATGATAGAATAAGATCATAAATGAATAAATAAAAGATATTCTGATAAATACCAATTACAAAATTCTGGAAAATAAATATGTCCGATTCCGATTGGGTTTTACATTACCGCGACCTTTTTGTAAGTAAGAACACCGAATTAATGAATAAAATGGGAAATAAATTAAAAAAACCCATCTTAAATAATTATTTTAATACATTATGTGTATATTTTAGTTTATTTAGTGTTTACTTGAGTGTATTTGAGTAAAGAGACGGACCGTATTTCTCATCATATTGATAAAATTTCCGATTCCTGTGGATTATCGTTGCTAAATATTATGCACGTTTCATAAATTTAGTAACATATCTGTTGAGTTACAAGAGCCTGTGATATTTGTTCCCGTATTTTTTGGTATAAAATTGACCACGAAGCTTTAATAATTTTTTTCGGCAGAATTCGGCACAGTTAATTCAATAACATATATGTGGAGCTACACGTGTCTATGAGGATTGTTGCTAGTTTGTCGGTGACTTCCGACAGGTTTTCTCTGTTTTCCTCCACCAATAAAGCTGACCGCCACGATATAACTGAAATATTGTTGAAAGTGGAGTTAAACACCATAACCCCCTAACCCTCTTTTTCCTGAATGGTCCTTACGGTCTTAGCTCTGAGATGATATCCGATACCATGATGAGGGGGAGGACAGGGGGTAGTCTTCTCCTTTCTCCCACCCATCTTCTCCTTTCTCGAATCCCTCTTCTCCTTTCTCCCACCGGAAAAATAAATCTCCCTATGAAAAAACGTTAAAAAAAAAGTTTTGTAAAAATCGTAAACGTTGAACGCTAAATTTATAAATAACGAAGTCGAAACGTGAAGTCAAAATCCACATTTCATCTATCGGAACATCGTCGCGCGGTAACCCACGGTTGATTCCGATACGTTCCTCTTATGGAGAGAGAGGAACGTATCGGAACCAACCGTGGGTTACCGACGATGCTATCGGAACGTCTTGTTGATTATTGATCATTAATGTTATCAGTTTCATCTGTATCGTGAATTATGTTTATGTATTCGATTAAATGATAATGTTTCTCCCACCCTCGTTCTCCTTTCTCCCTATCTCCCTTCCCCCTGTCCTCCCCCTCCTTTATATACAAAATGGGTTGAAAACTGCCTACCAACATTACACAAGTAATTTCGTCTAGAAATATTTAAGAACTTTTGAGATAACCCTTAATAAATGTTTGATTGTGTTTAAATAATAAAAATCGCGGGCAAATAAGTTTACGAGCTGGTTTACTTTATTTTGTTTCAGCGTTGCTCCTTTAACAAAACCAGTCAAGCAAGAATCAGTACCATTTACAGCGCCATCTATATTATTTACAGACGACACAGAACGCGCAATGGGGAAAATGGAAAACAGAACAAGATAAACTGAATTTAAACGAGAAAAAACTTGTCTCAAGTGGTTTAAACTGCAGGGCACAATGTCAACCAAAGAATTAGGCATCAACGATGCTCGCATTGAGTTTACAGCAGATTATGTTTTGAAATCTTTGAACATCAATCCAGACAAATTTGCAAACTTGCACAGTTCCGAAGAAACAAGACAGTTGTTACTCAATTTCTTCGACAAAGCTGAAAATAATATTTTAGTATTTTCCCAACCATCTGGTGCACTCCATGCAAATAATAATTTCCCTGGAAAACCAAAAGGAAAAGGATGTTATTTTGTGAAGAAAAGCAAAGAAAGTTGTGCTAAAGATGCAAACCTGCGATCGTCTCTTCTCTATGGTGACTTGTCATCTGCTCCTTTAGAACAACTATCGGCATTTGTAGATGAGGTAGCATATTTCTCGTATCTCAAAACCGAAGGGGGTGAATCCAGCAAGTATCCTAAGGATTAAGATTTTACCTCTTATTTTTAATGGAAAATTTGAATTTTATTTTTATGATTTAAAATATAATTTGGAAAGACATTATGGATAAGTAAGATATAAATTCCTAAAAGTGTCAAAAAGGACCAGAGACGAATGTTCTTCTATTTAACTTCTGTAGATAGATAACAAATAATTAACATTTCAGTCTACATTTTATCTCTATGTAGTCAAGAGGATTTTGTTTGACTTCACCTTACATCACAAATGTTAATAATTGATTGGTCAATTACATAATGTGATGTCACACCAGAAAAGAGAATATATATTAACTTATGTGTTGTAAGCTTGGACCCTTTACAAGTTCCCCTATATTGATTCAAAGGAGTTATTGTTTTAAGACCACTTGTGGGGGCACTGCTCCAGTAGAAGAAATATTCCAATTGCCAAGCTAAGCTTTTCACAACACAATTTATTGAGACATATTATATATTTCATTTTCACACATTAGAACATGATCACCTCTCCTCAACCAATCATAAACTTTGATTTGTATGAGTGCCACAGGGAAGATTTATACCTTATTGTTGCTAACTGTATTGCGCTCGTATATGTAAGAACATGATAATCCCTGTCTTCATGAATAAGTACGAGCGAAGGCGAGTACTTATCATGAAGACAGGGATTATCATGTTCTTACAAACTTAGAACATTGTAAAGTAATCAAGACAATAGAATTTTGCCTTGGGGAACAATGGGGAAAATCCATGGTCTTAATGATTAAGTAAGGCAAAATTCTATTGTCGAGAGTACTTTACTATGTTCTAATTGAAATAAAGTAATTACATTTTTGTACTTGTGAAATGTACTGATTGTTTTTTTTTTTTTTTTAATTAAATGTCATGCAAGACTGGTTTGCATTGTCCAGTTATTGAATGGCTGTGATTGAGTTGTAATTAGAGTTCAGTAAGGTTGTTAACTATTAATCATTTGATGCCTAAATGCAAGACTAATAAAAAAAGAAAAGAAGAATAATAATTTTAATAAAATAAATCAAAATCCTTTAAATGCCAACCAGTTTCACCATGAAGTAGTGAATCAAAGTTTGGAAAATCATAGTTTCCATTCATTTTGCTCAAGATATAAAACTGACATGCAGGGTTTGAAATTAGCGGTCACCCACTCGCCATTTGCGAGTAAATTTTAGTGTGGGCCCTTGAAAGTCTCATCTCAGTCGTCCACTTGGCGAGTGAAAATTAGAAAAAAATAAAATAGTGTAAATCTATATGTAATAATTCCTATTCACCAAGATTGAAATCCGAAAAATATTGACATTTCCATTGATCGATTTCAAACCCCGATTTTTTTTTTTTTATATTAAACTGATATCCGCGTATATTACTCTTCGCTCTATGAACTAGAGTAGCGAAGTGTAGTAGCCCGGGAACAAGCTTATTTTGATGTATGCGAATCTTATCTCCACTTAAGGAGATTTATGGCTGTTCTATTTAACACTTCCGTATAAGGATGTCCATTTTTGCATTAATTTTGCGTCATTTAAGGATTGAAATAAAGAATTTAGTTGTTGTTGTAAAGGGATTTAGGTAACAAATAATTCTTTTAACAACGATGATTTCTCTGTTGTCTTTATATTGCACAAACCACGCCGTTTTCTGTTGAGTCATACTACGGAATTTTACATGTTCGCTCAAAATATCCGGTTGACGAAATGTTTCACCAAGCCGCTTTAAGTCAGTTCTTTTGGGGGAACTCTGGGCCTCTTAAAAGGCAAAATGAAAAGAGAACAGAATATTTTAGAGATTATGAAAAGTCCAAATGCTCTAGACAATTTTTTAAAGGAATATGGGGTAAACGTCAATGAGACAGCAACCCGACCAATCCAAAAACCACATCTAGGGCCAGTAGGGTCAAAATAAGGCCTTGAACAATGGCCAAACATCCACACCATATGTCAAGCTCTAAATCGCCCTGAAATTTGATTTCAACTATAAATTTCTGATGTCATAGTGTATTGGTGCATGTAAAATAAGTTTATTCTGAGGAAAAATATTTGGAAATTTGTTATCTTCTGTATTAAATTATAGTTTCTGAATGAGCAATTTTGCTGCCAGAAAATGGCTAGAATGCAGGATATTACACCATTTATCCCAGGGCTTCCGGGGGCCTTAAGCGGCCCAGGACCCCCTGTCGTAAGGCACCTCGCAAGTGAGGTGGCAGGCGTGCCTGATAGACCCTTAAGAAATTGTGTGGGCTACCAAAATTAATTTGGTAGGGGCCCACTTGGCCCCTAAAATATTTCCTTAGGTTCAAACCCTGGACATGTGAACTTTTGATGTGGTGATTAGAACTTGCCTTCAAATTCTTTTCCATTATCTTCTAATTATTATTTAATCAAGACTACATTTGTACTATGTTATATGGCCGGACTAATTTGTTTTAGGCAAAAGTCTCATATTAAATGTTCAAAATGTGAAAGTCGTATGTGAATCCAGGTAGGGGGAGGGGGGACAAACTTCCCTTTTCAGGAAGTGTTGTTAAAATGTTGGTCCAAGTTCAACCCCTGCCCTTTTGATCCAAAAATAAAAGGTTAAAATGACGTCATGAAATAAATGACGTCACACTGCTTAAAGGGTCTTCAGAAAAATGAACAGTGACGACGAAATCGATCAAGGCTCAGATATTGAAATAGGCGGAGATAGTTCTGAAAATATGTTAAACCTATACTTTTGTTGTTATTTTACAATAACTTTAACATATATAAAAAAAAAAAAAATTACAAATAAAAAGAATACATGACTTTTTGTTTCTGATGCAGACTTTCTCAGAGAGATCATCGTGCTCGTCCGTTGGGATCGCAGTATAAACTGAGAAAGTCAGTATCAGAAACAAAAAGTCCTATATTTTATATTTATATATAATCTCACTGTCTTCGACTGACACATAAGTTATAGTTGCATCAACTCGGGTAACGTAAAGGTGAAAGTAACCATCATGTTTTTGCATAACGTCACAAATATTATTGTACCGTACACGATGTTGCGATTATACACGAAACGTCGCGGTCAAAGGGTTTTAAGTAGATACATATGTAAATAGTTAAATTTAAGGGTTTTGGTGAATTGAACCTATATAATTTATTTTTGGGACAAATTTTCTTTTATTCTTTCAGATATTATTTCCATTGTTATCCAATGACATGAATCATCAATCATGGTCACAAGTTGTGTCAGAAGATGTTGTTCAACATGTTCACAGTTTAAAGAGTGATGTATTTGTAATAGCAGGCCAAACCAAAGGAATAACATTATTGCCATTACCTATTGGGGCTGAGGAAATTGAATATGCTGATGAAAATAAGTAAATGAAGATTTTATCTTGAATATCTCCTACTTCTTAAAAAGATTTTAAATATATATGAGTAGCCTGAAAGTAAAAAAAAAACATTTATCAACTAAATAGGAGGTTTAGGTTAGGATTATGGTGCTTAACGCCACTTTCAGCAATATTTCAGTTGTATCATGGCAGTCAGTTTTATTGATGGAGGAAGAAACTGGAGTACCTGGAAAGAACCACCGACCTGTCGTAAGTCACTTACAAATTTTATCACATAATGTTATATCGAGTACACATCACCATGAACAGGGTTCGAACTCACTACTTCAGTTGTGATAGGCACTGATTACACAGATAGTTGTATATCCAAGTATCATATGATCACAACCATGACGTCCCCCACAAGTAAATTACAAACTAGCCTATAAAAGAATACCTACAACAATTGAAGCAGGAACTTCAGCAGCACCTAATTTTGTAAGCTTACTTTTATTCCGGCATATAGAATTTCCGATTAGGGTTAGGGTTAGCTTGGAAAAAATAACCTAGTGCAATGATTCCTCTGGATATTATACACTAGTGTAACTTGTCCTCTGGAAAGAATACACTGGTGGAAAGAACACACTTACAATTTCATCCCCGGTTTTTAGTTGGGCTTGTGTTGCTCAACCTTTAGTTTGTGTGTAGTGTTTTGTCCTTTTTCTTTTAGCCATTGTATTGTCTATCCTTCGATTTACAGCTTCTGATTGCCACTGTGGTATCTTCAAACTTCAAGCGAAACAATGCATCATTAAGCTGTTGCAGTGTTCGACGTTAAGCGGTAGTCCGAAGCCCACGTCTAGTAAAAATTATATCGGTCTAGTTGTATGGTGTTGCTGGTGGCCCGATTGGTCTAGTGAATTTGAAAGTAACCAAGTGTAGCTAAATACCTTTTCTGAATGACTCGACGAAAATTTTGACTCGTTAATGTGATAATTTTCTTTTATTTTCGTACAAAAATAGTCATCGACTTGTTTACTCATAAAAATAACCTTAACCTAATAACTGGTACCTTCAAATATAGCGATTCGTAGGTACTTAGGCATTTTCATTTCGGCAACCAGTCGTAAGATGCATCTAAATCCCATCGACAGAAAAGTTAAGTACAACGTGTCGTCGTGTTGCAAAGGTATTTGTTGATCGTTAAATGTTAAAACGTGAAAATAATCTTTAATAAGATATAATTTTTACTTTTTATGAGTAAAAATAAAGAAAATAAATATTTTTTACCATTTTCCCCAGTATGAATCGTTACGGATAGTGCTCTGTCATTATGGTTTTTAGTTGTTTATGGTTTCGATAAATCAACATGGTCTGGGAAGTGGCAAGACGGTGCTATTCCGGGGAAGAAGTTGAAAAAGCCCTCTAGAACACCAGAGGAGGTGTCACAGGCTAAAAAAAAACAATATGAACAGAAAAGATCACGATCTTTTAAGCTCCACTGGACCACCAATCACCCTTGGCTACGCTACGACGAACTTCTTCTCTTCGTAGTTTCCTCCACTGTGGAGGACCCGTGTGTCACACGGTAAATTTTTTTTTTTAGGATTTAAAACTAAAAACATATTGGAACCAATTGAATATTTTCATTTACTCTTAGTATTAAAAGGCTATTACTTTTAGGTATTAAAAAGTAAAAGATGTTTGCACAATAAAGTTATTTACAAAATTTACAATCCTAAAATCAAAGAGCCATTAGTCTTATCACAGTCGAATGAATTTTCATAAATAGAAAAAAATAGTGAAAATTTAGATGTTGGGGTATTATAATATATATATACATGTGTAAGAGACAAGTTGTAATACACCAACATCTAAATTTTCACTATTTTTCTCTATTTATGAAAATTCATACACTGTGGTCTTGTCCATCATTTACACGGAACATGAACAAATGATGTATTGTACATACTGCGAAAAACAGTTTAAGGACAAAACTGGGGCTCGGAAGTTTGTTACAGGATGTAACAACTTTAGAATATAGACACCATCCAAATGCATGTATAAAATTAAACAATGAAAATTTGTTTCTTCTTTTTCTGGTAAAAATATCTTCGGTCTAGTGTGCACTGCTTCGGTCTAGTAACTTTAGCAAGTCACTGGCCCAGATGTCTAGTGGTTAAAAAAGTTTTTGGCGAACACTGCTGTTGTTCAGTATATATTCTAATATCGGAACAATCTTTGACCAGTTTGGACCTTATCTCAAAACTAATGATTGCTTAAAAATGGTACAAATTGTCGATAATAGATCTGTTTTGTGATGAAGATGATATTGCATTAATGGTTTTTGAATCAGGCTTCAGAGTAGGAGAAATCGTCCTGAATATAGCTGAAAAATTGCTCACTGGACGTTAAACATCAATCAATCAATCAATCAATCAAAGTTGGATTTTGATATTGGGATCTAATTGGCTCCTAGTCATACATGAAAAAAAATAACCAAATTTAATTTTCGGCAATTAACATTTCAGTTTATAATGAATACAAATTTTATGTTTCAATTTTTGTGAAATTAGGATAATGCTTCCTCTTGAATGAAATCATAAACATTTGAATAAACTGTGGCTAAATTACATTTTTATGTCAGGGGTGTGGAAATACTGAAATATTCTACTTGTCTCCGGGCAAGTTATCTGAAAAAAGTTACTTGTCCTGTTTTTTTGTTTGTTTGTTTGTTTTTTTATAAACATTTGATACTTGCAAACACAGTTGCTAACTAAAAAAAGTAAATTGAACTTGCTTATATTTTCTATTACATCATTGCGTAAAATTTGAAATGTTAACACAAACATCCCTGTCTAAGTGATCACTGCCCAAATGAAGGCCATTTTAAATTTGAATTTCAGATAGGAATTGTGCAGTCAGAGAATAGCCGGTTGTTTTTAGATACAGAATAAGCTGTGTTGAAAAAAATTCTCATATCAATCAAGTTAATTATGATTAACCTTGGCAATGGCTTTATCCATCAAACCGTTTTAGTTGTGTCTCCATGGGCATGGGAAGATAAGTATCCATTCTGTCCACGATTTTGC
>MJUT01009315.1:262912-297763 GCA_002080005.1 Gigantidas platifrons | reverse complement strand
TTTCCAGCCTTTTTTTATTATTAAATATTTTTCCATTGTAATGACTGCAACCCGATTTGTATTATACAATGTATGTTCACGGATGTTACGCCCTGTTTTTTAACGAAAAGCCATGGACAAGCAAGGAAACGTCACATTCGGAACATCAATAAAAACCTGTTACACAATACCGGTTTTCGTTAAGTAAATGCAGTACAATTATCATTGCAATCGGGTCGTAATACTCAACATAGAACTTGTACAATTCTGGTTATTTTTAGCTGCTTTCGGAACACCACTAACGTGATGGTTTTCAATAAAAAAAAATCACATAAAACATTTGGTAACCGTCAATATTTTACGATATAATATCATTTGAGAAATTGTCTTTCCAGAATACTTTAATAAGAAATTATTTTTATTTGTTGATATTTACTTGTCCCCGGACAAGCTAGCCAGGAAAATCTACTTGTCCGGCAGGTTCTATGTACGAGTCGGGCGAGTCAGGCATGGCAATTCCACACCCCTGTATGTGTTCAACTTGAAACAAATTCCATTGCCTTATTTTGACAATTAATTTTCACCTTTAATTTGCTTGTCTTGCAAATTTTGACAATTTCTGCAAAAATAAGTGCAAAGAGATTTTTGTTCTAAATTGTTGACATTTTGGTTTAATGTAGAATGGTTGAAGCAGTAGAAAGGGAGGTTCAATGACAGACATCATATTGTTGGTGAAATGGACACTAATTTGTTGTTTTACAGTAAAGAATTTTGTTCTAATATGTAATTTTTTGTTGTTGCAGAAATGAGTCTAACAGAGTACTCATTCACTCGATTGAATCTATGGTTATAGACTGGACACACCAAATCAGAGATGTACTTAAGAAAGACTCAGCTCAGCCATTATTGGAAAGCCGAAATCCAACTCCATTTGTTGAGATTGAATTCTGGAAAAACAAAGCTACAAATTTAGAATGCATTTATGATCAGGTTCCATTTTCATTTTAAATTTAATTAATAATTTAATTACATAACTTGATATATATTTTTAACATGATTAAGGGAATACTAATGTTAAAATCTATTAAATCTGTTAAAATACCTTGCTAAAATCACTTTTTGCGGTTAGGAAGAAATATACTGTTGACATGCAGGTACCTTAGTTTGGTAGTCGTATATGCTGTTTATATCAATCAGTATGTTATTAAAAGGTCAAGTGCCAATTCAGAAGTTGCGTGACCAATTTTGTACTTTAGACTTTGCTAGCACTTGAACATTAATTACTGGCCAGTATTTCTTAGCATAAGCAGCCCTCCTCTGAACATGGAATACTAACACAACCTGAAAATCACTGGCCATTTAGCATATATTTATCATAAGTCCACCCATATTAGCCATAATAAGGAATTGCACTACATTAAATTTACTGACCAATTAAAAAATACTGGTATTCATCAGCATAATTACACTCCTGAAAATGGAATGTGCTAACATAACCTGAAAAAAAATATTGGAACAATTGTAGTACATGATATTCTGTATGCAATATTGTATAAAATAGTTATTTACTGACTTTCTGCAGCAGGTCAGTGGTTTTCACTGGGTGCTCTGACCACCACGATATAACTAAAATATTGCTGAAAGTGCCAATCATCACCACATTCATTAATTGATACAGAAGTGAGAAGAGAATTTATACAGCCAGAATTCTATTATGTTTTATGCCATTAAAAGTCAGGTGATATGATTGTTAAAAATTTTATACAGAATCAGGACATTGAGATTATTGTACAGATGAAAATTATACACAACTTTCATGAATTGCTGGAATATTATGTAGATTTCTTTGAAGATACAGTATCACTGTGAATAATTAATGTTTCAGCTTAGGGATCCTAAAGTAAAGAAAATGTTAGAACTCCTGGAGAAGATAGATAGCAGTTATTACCCTGTATTCAAAGACTTGTTTAGAGATGTTGAAGCTGGTTGGTACTCATTGAAATTGAAATGAGATATTTATTCATGAGAAGTCATAAACAAATTTTTTACTGATGAAGGGACTTATTTTCATTATAAATAGGAGGCTGTCATGGTCGTTATCGTGTGGTAGTTGGATTTACAACTGCCTATGCAATCAGTACCCATTATGAGTTTGAATCCCACTCATGGCGAGGTATATTTGATACAACATTGTGCGATAAAGTTTGTCAATGACTCGTGGCAGGTCAGTGGTTTTCTCTGGGTACTCTGGTTTCTTCCACCAATAAAACTGACCACCACAATATAGCTGAAATATTGTGACGTTAAAAACCATAACCCTTACCCAGAGGTGTTTACTGCTACGGAATTTCCGTATTTTACACGGATTTTCGGTTGAAAATACAGGCTACGAATTTGTTCCGGAAACTACGGTTTCTGCTCGAATCCGAATCTTGAAGTGCTTCAGCTGTAGCACTCTGATGATTAAGAAATATTATGATTTCGGAACACCTCTAATGTATCGCTATTTCTTACGAAAAGCGTCTGTTTCAAAATATTAAAAAATGTCAGCCATGAGGCGTCCACAGTATGTAGCGATTTAGTTGATGATGGGGACAATGACCACCTCACTCCTCCGAAGAAGAAATAGAAAATCACAATAGAAATACAAGGATTCGTATCACAACCTGTGGCCATGTCTTCATTCATCATAAAAAGTAGAATGCAGGGTTCACCGCTCCGTATGCAAAACCAACTTTTTATGTAAAATTGAGTCGAAAACGCACCAGCAATTATTGAAAACTAGGAAATCAAACATGTCTATGACTTTGTTTGTTGTAAAATCGTCAACTGAAGTGGAGCAACAAAGATCGATCACCGGGCTGAGGAAGTGAGGTTATGCAGACCTGTTTACCACTACAATTTCAGCGTTGTTTCTACGATTTTTTACCCCTAAGTTACGCTCTATGCCCTCATTAGTTATTTCTACGCCAACAAGTTGCAAAACTGGTAAAAAAATCGCCAGAAAATACTTTTGTTTCTTATGGTAGATATCCAAACGCAGTACTGAGTCTTTGTCTTTTGAGCACTTTAAAATTATTGTATATCCATGCTCCTTACAAACACTTTGATGATCTAGTAACATGTGTCTGAAAATTAATGGCGGCATGCCAAACGCAAACAGGGGACTGAGCTTGAAGAAATCACTGCCAGTGATAAGAAAAAGATTTAAACATGAATATACAGAAATTTGGAATTGTCTCAAACCCTCAAAAAAGGGGGATATATTTGTACCGTGTTCTACTTGTCACAATGTGTCAGACTGACTTTTCATGTCTGGTTAACGAAGTGATAACCGCCATATGGCATATTTGAAATTTGTCGATGAAGTTGAGAGTAAAGGGGGGGAAATCAGATTTATCGTAAATTGAGGTTTGCAAATATACATGTATAGAGATTGTATAATCTTATTTAGTAATGAATTATCTTTACATTTAACTCAATATATGTACAATTATTGATCTATTAAGCTGTTTTCAGATATTTTATGTGATAGCCCTGCTACTAGTAAATTTCAAGTAGTCATCTCTAAAAACCCAATATTGGTTATTTGGATTTTTTTTTGCACCGTAGAGTAGAATTAATATTCTTATTTGTTGAGAACTGTACATGTATTTATATTATTTCTAAAGTCAATACACTATGTATAAATTTGTTCAGAATAATGATTATAATAGGAATTAATAGATGTGTTTACATCTACGAGATAATAGAACAGCGCAATCATTTCAATGTCTATCGAGTACATGTTAAACTACCCTGGCCTATCTAATATACACTGGATTTGACTCTAAAATTTCAGTTATTAATGCATTAACATAATTTTATGTTAAAAAGGGTTGAATAAACATGGACAACATGTTGCACTGTTGACAAATTTTCAGTGAAGTTCCATATGCTTTTAGGCTAACCTATCAATCCTTACACTTAGACAATACACACAGGTACAACAAGAAGCTGTATGATATACATTGCAGGAAACGATACCTAATTTTTCAAACTTTTCTTAGTGAGATGGTGCTCTCAAACCCCCTAGCGTATTAGACAAAAACTACTCTTAAAAGTAGAAAACTACTCTAGTCAAGGAAGAAAACTACTCCTATAGGTCAAGAGGGTAAACAGGTCTGTGTTATGATGTGCAAATTAATATCAAATATCAAATAATTACTGGGCTTAACCTGCCTATAATTAAACAGCGGCTGACGTTCTTAATAAAGCTGTAAAAAATATGTTTCCGGATTAAAATATTACTCAAAGTTTGTAAAATCATGTTTTAAGTATTTAAATTCTGTCATAGGCTCAAGATGGGGTATGTTTTCTTATCTTATAAATGGAACCTGCTCCAGCACCACTTGTTTTCTCTCTAAATTTCCTCTGTATGGTCTGGGACATTGGTTGGGGGGTTGAAAAGCACATTTCTTAGGGGGAGTGCTTCACAATTGTTGGACTTTTGTCATTTCTGCCATTGAAACATGATTTAAATATCTAATGCTGCATCATCACAAGATCTTCATCTATTTATCCATAATTTAATAAATGCTACATGTCTACCAGTATACAAAATATGTGACGAAGAACAATAATATGGTATGCTACTGATAAACTCTCAAAACTACTGATAAAATGGCCCAGTGCTACTGATAGTCCTCGGATAGGGTAAACACCTCTGCTTACCATTATAAATATCAATATTGCATATCATGCACTTACCAGCCTTTGTATATCACAAGATGCTTTTCTGGAATAACCATCACCAAAGTCAAAAGATTGAAATGCAATTTAAAAGTTTTTGAGAGCAAAAAAACCAACAACAAATGTCTAAACAGGATAGTCAAATTGGTAAAGCATTTCCTGTGATGAACCTTAGTTTTAATAATTATATAATTTAGGAATGTAAATTTCTATGATAAATAAATCTTCTAAATCATGTCAGTGCCACTGGGCAGATGATGCCCTTGAGGACTAATAGTCCACTTGCAGAGGTATAGAATTTGAATTTGAATTTTGGTGTTTAATGCCACTTTCAGCAATATTTCAGCTATATCATGGCAACCAGAGGTATAGACCAAGTGATAGTAATGAAAATTTTAATGTATAATTTAACACGCAAGATTCTTGATACTAAATCTAAATCATGATACCATATTAAGTTGTCTAACTTTTTACCAGACACATTTTCATATCAGGTGTCTTGTATTGAAATTTCTTCTTTAAACCTTTTAGTAGGAGATTTTACTTTAAACACTTACCTACCCTGATTCTGATATTAAATGTATACCACAAAATATAAAGTTTGGTTGCAAACATGGGGAATAAAACTTTCCCCATAGGCTATTTGTATACATGTAAGCATACTTTCTTTCCGGTGTGTAGAATGTCTGGTACGTAAATGTATTTCTCCCATTATTACGACGTTTTAACCCCGCTGAACCAGTGGTGGAAAAATCTGTAATCCTCCAGAGGATTAAAATGTCTTGTGCCTTTCCCCGCATTTGACTTGTTTGACGGCTTTTAAAATAAAGTTTGTGTAAATAATGTGAGAAACAAACTCTCCTTCAGTTGCCCATGTGGGTTACGATTTTTCTCCACTCTCGAGAGTTAAATTTAAAATTTTAACCACTCCCCTGACGGCTTGTTAAAATTTTTAATTTAACTCCTTTGAGTGAAGAAATATCGTAACCCACGGGCAACTGAAGGAGAATCTATATTTCTACCTTGCACTAGTGTGTTTATTCCGTCAGAAGAAATACACAAGTGTATTTCTGTCATGGAATTTCTACCCTAATGTGTTTTATCCAAAGGGAAAGAATACACTGGTGGAAAGAATTTACTGTTACATACACACTTAGTTTATCTCGTTGTGGTTGCAGTCAGCTGTCTCAATATGTCCAATTTTTATGATATGCTCAATATCTATCTTGTGGTAATTTTCCTCAATGTTTAGTAACCAACTCGGTGATGTAATAGTTAGGATGCTCGTCTAGAGTGCGGTAGGTCGTGGGTTCAACCGCTGGCTAGGTCAAACCAAAGACTATGAAATTGGTTTTTGCTTCTTCTCTTCTAAGCATGCACCCTTAAGGAGTGAAATGAATCAGGAAAGTGTGTCTGAATATAACCATCCTATTAAGCGTCTTAGTCTAGTACAAAGCAGACATCATCTGATCGAATATAATTTGTTCTTGCCATGATATGGCTGAAAAATTGCTCATTTGGCGTTAAACAACAATCACTCACTGACTATTTAGTAAAATAAGACTTGACCAATGTTTTTAGTTATACAAAAGAATGACAATGAATATGATGCATATTGTAATTACCTCTTTATTATAGCTTTGGAAGAATGTACAGATATCAACATGTACTTACGACCAATCAGACACCAGTTTGAGGATTATGAACAAGCAGACTTTGGTGAATGTGAGCCTTACCTAGCTCCCATGATGCACACTGTATGCTTGATATGGACTCATTCCCAGTATTACAACAATCCTGCTAGGATCATTGTCTTATTACAGGAGATATGTAATATGATCATCGATCAGGTAAGTAGCTAAACAGGAAAATTGTATGTTAACATTGTTTTGTTCAATCTGATTAAAATCCCATCTCTCGCCTGTTCCCCACATAAACACTTGGAATACAAATAATGGATGCTAGAAATTTTTCAGTATTGGAACTGAGCATATGATTATTCTGTATATACCTATGCCCAATTTTTAACTTGCAATATAATTAGAAATCATCTCACGTTAAAACATAAAAGCTGCTAACTTTGCATACTGCTTGAACTGTTTGTTTGTTTTTATTTTTAGGCAAGAAATTTTTTGGATCCAACAGAAATTTTTAAAGGAGAATTAGATGAGAGTATTCAAAAAATGAGAACAGCGGCACAAATACTACATGCATTTAAGGAAGCTTATGAAGATCACAAGAACAGACTGAAAAGTTATTTTAGTGGAGATATGGAAATCAGAGAATGGGATTTTGCTCCAAAGTTGGTTTTTGCAAGATATGATAGGTTTACAGAAAGAGTTGAAGCAATATTGGTATGTATGTTACTTATTTAAAAGAATATTCCCAAAATCAGGCATATTGTTTTAACATGGACATCTCAATTTTCCTTGTGGTATTTAAAAAAAAAACCTTTATGAACTATTAAAGGTCATATTTAACTTCTAATTATAATGAAGTAAATTAATTTTTGAATTGCAATGAATTATTACAAATAAATTTTTCCTGAATAAATGTTTATTCAAATACTTATATAGACACGAGTACAAAAAAGTAACAAAAAGCAAGCTCTTCAAGGAGGCATAAATATTCCCTAGCACTTGAATATTAACTGGAAGACTACAATGATAATTAATTTTTGATATAAGGCCCAGTTTCCCAAAACCCCTCATGTTTTTCAATTGGTCCTTGGAAATACTTTGCAATAGTACAGATGGTAACTAAAGTTTTGAATACTTCAAATAAATTATGAAATTAAATGCTTGATCCAAATTAGCAACATGTCAACTAGGGAAAAAGTTTTGTATCAGTTTGTTCTGAACTCAGTTTAATACCCCTGTAGTTGTTCTAACACATGGATATATGCAATAGACGGTTCTTAATAGTTTTGTCTCAGTTTAACTTGACAGTTGCAGTGTTGTCAGTAAAATTTTGAATAGGTGGCAAAATTTTCAGAATAGGCAGCAAAAAAATCAGGTGGGTGTTTGGGGGCTGTCTAGGACCTCTGATGCTTAAATGGTGTAAAATCCTGTATTCTGAGCATTTCATGGGGCTAAAATTACTTTATTTCTTGTCCTGTTTTTACTTCATAATCTTGAATTATTGTTGCTAATGTCCATTGAGATTGATTGAGCAAATATTTAGTAAAAAAAAAAGATCAAAAGGAACTGTACTTAACTAAAGTAGGTATTATTTCATAACAAAAAAAAACCTATTTTGTTGACTCAATTCCAGAAAATGTTTCAATAAGTAATAAATTTTATTAATAAATTTCACATCCAAATTCACTGTCACTATCTGTATCATCAGCATGAGTCACTATATTTTTGGCATCAAATAAGCATTTCACAATTTTTAGTTATAGCAATGTATCTTTAGTAACAGAAATTATGTACCAGAAAAGACTTGCCGGTACAATAATGTTTGATTTGAAACATAACGTTTTTATCTTGTTTTAACTTGCATTTGGATTTATTTGTTTTTTATCCAAATTATTTTTTGGGTTTATTCCTTGTACAGACTGAAAATTACATTTCTTTTGTTAACACTTTCATGTATGTTGTGGTTAGTGCGTGTTTCAGTCTGATCGGACATTAATAGGTAGGGAAGTCGGTAACGTTATTATTTTCTGTCAGAGTGAAAAAAAGATTTTTCATCTTTTTCATTTCATTAGAAAACCACTTAAAAATTATTATTTCGTGGGGAATTATTTGAATATTTTATAGGTACTAATGGAAACGACCATGGAGTTTACTAAGCTTGAGAAAGTAGAAATTGGTGGACGTAAAGGGAAAATACTCAGTCAGTTTGTTGTTACAATATATGAAGAATTTCAGGAATTGTTTAAAGTATTTACAGAAAGAACCTATGACCCACTTGATCCTAGCGATACTGTAAGTAGAACTTTAAATTACAGATAAACAGATAAAGGGACTGATGAAATGTGCTGGAGTTGTCTGTAGCTTAAACACTTCAATAGACAATAACATACATTGTTGGAAAATATATAACTTATTTGCATGAGCTTTAGAAACAAGTAGAAAAGAGAGCATTTGGCGAGCTTTTCTGGCATTACGCAGCAAGTGTAAATGAATTATATATATATTGAGACCAATTGTGTGTATGTTGTATCTCTCAAGTAATGTCCAAAAGCTGCAAAACAACTGCCAGATTGTTTAAAAAGAGCAGAAACATGCATCATTCTAATCAGTTATTTTGTCCTCTGAAGTCTGCACTTATACTGTTGCTGTTTCTTACTGTCTCTTCCCCTGAATCAGGTACCAGGAAAATGATATCTTGGTCAGTGACCGTAGATAACAAAATTTATCTGTTCAATGCAATTTGACTGCTCAAATAGAATCAGCGCAGGATTAAGTTTTTAACTTGATCAGTAGGTAATGTTTAACAATAATTCTGTCAGTACAATACTGATGTAATAACAATACTTATGAGTTTAAATTTCAGTCGTTCTGTCAAGGTTGCAATTTGCATTGAGAAATTTGTATTTTTTTTTAACAAACAGCAACTTTGTCAATTACATATGCACCGGTAATAGCCTTAATTTTCTTCTTGTCTTTTTTTAGGGAAAATATTACTGTTATTGAAATGATTTTTTAAGATTCAAGGTAAATTGTATACTGTAGTATAAAGTTATATTATTATATCTTTTAAACAGAAAAATGACCAGGTAAGAAGTTGTATTTATTGAGGCAAATTAAAGATACATGTGATCTTTTTTAATCAACATAGGTGGAAATATTTCTTAATTATATATAGATTTTAAAATAGTCAAGGATTTTACATGGAATTTACCAATTTTAAAATGGAAGTTTCATTTTGTTCAATAAAAAAGTCAGTATTCAGATTTACAATGCAAGCATCACATGTATTTTAATTGCACCAGTTTAATTATATTAGGGTTAATTCCATTTAAACATACTTTACATCTAAGGAAGGCATGCAAATGGGGCTCTTTCAAAAATCAGTGTACATCGTGATTCTAAAGGAAACATCATATTCATCCCTGGTATGTTGTTAAAATATTATTTTCTTAGTCTACCTTTCTTGGTTGGGATATAGTACATTTAAATGGAATTTCCTTTATTTTATTTCTGGAAAATTGACATCAGTTTTAATTTAGATTTATGCCACTTGTGTTCACATTTCGTATTTATAAAACACATTGAACCATTCTATTTATATCAACGAAATTTGAATTTATAATATTTAAATGGAAGTTATTTTGAAAATTAGAATATATGATATAAATAAAGTCTTCAAAACATTTCTGGGGCACTCAGGGCTCACCATACTTGGAAAAACAGAGAACATGTGGGAAAAGTGAAGAAAAAGACGCACAGAGCTTCCAACAGCTTTAGAGACACATGTTTTTGTGAAAATGTGTTGTTTATTAACATCGTTTTCTTTTAATTATGAAAAGAAACTTTAAACAGTGATTATCAACAAAACGAACAATCATCTCACACCTCAAATCATTGAACATATATAGGACCATAACATATGACGTTAAAAATCCAGGTCCATTTGAAATATGTTTCCTAATATCTGGTTAATGTCTATCATATATAACTTAAAATTCATTCTTTGTATTTATGTTATAGTTGTTGAGTTTACATGAGTTGACATTCAGTGCTTTATTCGTTTTGACACTTGAAATCTACAAACTATGTTTGTTAGCATCAAAATAGTTGTTCTTTTCCCCCATAGTAAAACATTCCTCCATGTTTGAAACTTTACAGGTGATTATTGAGCTTTGAAAAAGCTTCAAATAACTCAAACTGGATAAAACAGATTAAAATGTAACAACAAGAGATTGTCCATATAGTATCTGTTTGTATTTTTTTAATTTGGTAACGTAATTTTCGCTTGTATTTAGAAGATTAAGGTGATTCTGTTGTCTCCACAAATTTAACCCTCTTTATTGCTTGATGGCTTGTTGTCATTAAAATTTTAACATTTCAATCTATTTCACACAAGCCACTGTCCCAATTGGGACCATACTTAGTCTTCATCATATTATATTATTTTCATTAAATCTGAAATTTAACATGGCTGCTTGGGCCAATTATGTTCTTTGATAGGCTTAAGTTTAAAAAATCTTCTTTTCTCAAAACTATGTGTACTGGAATTGTTTCTTGGCAAGAATGTTCCTTATATGATCCTCAAAAAAGTACTGAACCCAATTGGTACATGAAAAATTATTGGAAGATCTCTTACAAAATTTCATTTTTTTTGGGTGTCAATTATAAATCCAAGATGGCCACCTACACAGGACAAATTTATTATAGGTTAGAATGGGGAAATGTTTCTAAATTATTCTTATCTAAAATAACTGAACCATTAATATTGATAGCACTTTGCTGGAATGTTCTTTGGGAAATCCTTTACAAAATGAATGTTTTGTGTCATTTCTGAAATCTAAGATTGCTGCCAATACAGAGCATAGTTTTAAAATAGAACTCAATGGGCAAATGAAAAAATAGATTTTCTCAGAAACTAAATATTTGATTGAACTCCTGACTGCACATGAATAATATTTGACTTTTTTTTGTCAATCAGGAATCCAAGATGGTCACTGCCACAGGGAAAATATAACATAGAACCCTTGGCTTTAGAAGAAATATTATAAACACATTCATATCTGAAACCACTGAACCATTTGGCCGTGAATGTAGATGGAATGTGCCTGTACAGGAAAAAAATGACCATATTCTCTGATCTATAAGTGTATGTAGACAGTTGGTCTACTTGATATAATCTCCATATGTCTGTAATAGTTTCACTACAGTGGGTGAAAACATGGGTTTGAACTATTACATGGGCATTTTAAATTTTTTTTTATTGTGTTAGTCTTTGCTCTGCACAAAAGTTTTCATTTCATGTATGAAAATGGGTTGCTGACTATGGCTACATATGTTTTAGTGCTAATTTTTATGTGAAGTGAAAGTCTGCCTTTATTTTTTTCACCTACTTGCTCGAAAGCCAAATTTAGAAAAAAAATTATATTTATTAAAACAAATTCTTGCGTGATTTTAACTTGTCCGAATCCAGTTTTACTTGTTCCGGGCTTCGTGCAAGTGGGTTAGTGAAGACTGAAATAAAATACATTTGTTGTCATGGTAATTTGCCTGTGTACCGACTTATATTACTTAAAAATGTATGGAAGTGACCTACCTATTTCATTTACTAGACATTTTTGACAACAGTCAAATATATATCTCCTGAATATAATCTAAAAAAAATGTCTCAAAGCCATTGTCATAAGAAATATGGTACTTTAATTGATGTAAATTATCATTAATTTAACAATTACTCATTCATGACTTATCACCAGGTTTATAACTAGATTAACACGACGGGTGCCACCAGTGGATATATATGAGCAAGAACTGCCTACTCTTCCGGAGCATCTGAGTTCACCTCCGGTTTTTAGTGGGGTTTGTGTTACTCGATATTTAATTTTATGTGTATGTTTTGTAGATCGTTGTTTGTCCTTTTGTACTTTTACTTTTTGCCATTGTGTTGTCTGTTCTTCTCCGATATACAGATTCTGATTACCTCTTTGGTATCTTCAAACTCTTCTTACAGGCATTCCTGAGTGATTATAGAAGATCCATTGCTAGAATCAATGACTTTGACAGGAGATTGGCTACTATTCTATTGCAAGCGTTTGATGACTGCTCTACGACAGAATCTGTCTTTAAGGTGAGCCACATTATTCAGTTTATGAAATGGAACAAGTCAAAGATATTGTATTTTTTTTAATTTTTAAACATTTAACACAATTCTATAAAAATCCACGGATGAATGTAGTATACTAGTATGAAGAAGTGATTAATCTATTTTTTTTAGGATTACATTAATAAAAGTTAAAAAGAGAAAGTTTAAACAGTGATGGTCATCAACATCAACAAAATGAACAATCACCTCTCATGTTAACTGAACTCACTGAACACAAAAAAGACCATGACGTTGGAAATCCAGGCTAAAAAATATGGCAAGGTTAAACTGATTATTGGGATCCAAACCCACCCCCTCTTGATAACTGGATCTCCACTGCAATACAAATATAAACAAACCATAAAGAAACTGCACAGATTCGCTTCCACTCCAACCCACATACTATCACAAAAATGAATGACAACATAAACATGGACAGTACAATAGCAGGGTCAATGAATGCTCGTAATTAAATGACTTCTAGTGTATAGTTTACAGGGTAGAAGATTACAAGAAGAATTCTTGAAGAGTATGTTTGACTTAAGAGTTGAATTGAATTAATAAATATAAGAATGAAGACTACATTATTTTTCAGTTGTTTGGTTGCTGATGATTTTAAAATGGTATGGTTTTATCAGAGTTACATATATAGAATGTTCACTGACCAGAAAACTACAAATCTTGGAAAACATGGCCAATGAAGCATTGTGTTTTAATTCAAATATGTTTTGAATTTGTATTTCTTTTATTCAAGAATATTAAGATTTAATTATCATGGACTTCCATTATATTAACTTATACTTGAACAAAACAAATGGGTCCTCTCTTTCCATGTGTGCAACATCTGCAATGAAATTAGACCGAAGAGAATAATTAATATACTAGTCCAAAAAATATGTGCCTGAAGTCCAGGATAAACTGAAAGAATGTGTTTGTCAATATGAAGACAAAAACAATAGTGGTGCACTGATCATCGGAAATCTCAACGAGGTTGGTATCTGATATGATGATCGATTCTTAAACCTAGTATTGAAAAAAAAGTTTAACTGTATTCTTTGCTTTTGTCTTCATACTGACAAAAATTGTACAATTTATTCCTGCATACTTCTGACACTCAGTTCAGGCCTTTCAATAAGGGGTGATACCAGGTACTTTTACCCACTTAAAATGGTCTTTGGTACTTCCTGATTTTAAAGAATGTTGTATAAGATATTCATGAAAATTGTTCAAATTTTAATCAAAAGTGCCACTTGTAAATAGTGAAGTACTGACAGACTTGAAAAATATTGAAAGCCCTGTCAGTTGTGGGTTTGAATCACGCTCATGGTGACGTATACTTGATACAAGTTTATGTGATAAAGTTTGTCAGTGACTTGCGGCAGGTCTGTGTGTACTCCAGTTTCCTCCACCAATAAAGCTGACGGTCACAATATAACTAAAATATTGTTAAAATTAGTTTGTAAACCTGTTGAGAAAACACTGATTCCAGAGTTATTCCCCTTAATGCAAAATATATTACCATGAACCTGCACACACAATCTTTATATTCTACTTTGCCATTGTAAGGGAATCATATCATATGCATTTTACAAATGTAGAAATTGTTTTGTTTTACCTGAATGTATTGAGAAAAATGTGAAAATCATTCATTTGAAGGCTAGCTCAGAACTTTTTAATTTCTACTTTAGTTTATTATGTCACAAATAATGTAATTTTAATCTAAATTTTGTAGTTTTTAGATATAGCATCAGGTATTCTGGAGCGTAATTTAATAAAGTCTATCTTTGATGCCAAGTATCCTCTTATTGTTGCCATGGTGATGAAGGAATTGGATATCGCAAAGGAGATTTATGATGAACAGATAGCCAGGATGAAAGAGCAAGGACAAATGCTTCTGCACAAAAATATGCCCAAAGTAGCTGGTAGCTTGATGTGGGCGAAGGAACTGAGGGAAAGAATAGCCACTCCAATGAAATCGTTTGGACAATTAGATCATCCTTGTATGCAAGGTGCAGAGGCAAAACTTGTATTTACTAAATATGAAGAGATGCTAACCGTCATAAATAGGTATGGTGATACATATTGCTAACTTTTATAAGTATGTATGGTGATACATATTTATTCGCTCACCTTACCCCGAGGGTCATGTCAATTATTGTCATTGTCATTGTTGGTAAGCTTTTACATTTCAATCTTCTCCTAAACCATTTGGCCAATATAGCGTTTGCATATTGTAAAATTATACGTTTTTATAGGAGTAATTTCCTTTGGCATAAGGGAAATAACTCTTATTAAAACGTTTAATTCTACAATCAAATCAGGAATATGTAAATAATCTGAAACCAAGCCTAGCTGTAATGTTCATTAAATGGTCCTTTACAAGTTTATGTTGTTTTATTCCAATCAGATATCCACCACAGAAATGAGAGGCCCAAGGGTGCCAGTAAGGGTGTCATCTGTTTTTATGCCCCCGCTGCTAGGCATTGGAGGCATTAGGTTTTACCCATGTCTATATGCATACATACATCCCACATTTGGTTTCCACTCAGTGTTGTATGAAACAAATCATTTAAGATTGATGCACATGGTCAGGAACTTCAAAAGACAGTCCAAGTTTGATTTTGGACTTTGAAATCTTTTCCTGTTCTGCAGTTATGTCCCTTGTTTTCCAGAAAAATACAAATATTCAATAACTTTAGATCCCCTTAAGCAAATGATTTGAAATTTATACACAAGATCAGGGAGCATATAAGACAGATCTTGTTTGATTTACTATATTTCCATTTTTTAAGTGGGATCCATTAATTAATTAATTGAAAAATAGCAAATCTCAGCTTGTTATGCTCTAACTTCAGTTTCCCTTGGCCAAATGTTTTTAAGTTCGTATGGTTCTTGACGTTTTCAAGATAGGGGTCAAAATGGAGCCAATAGCAAACTTGTAAATTTATTCTCAAGTCTGAATTTGATAGATTTTTTTTATTCAGATTCCTTGCAATGTATGTTGCACTGTTCGTCTTTCTGGTTTGAGTATCGCTGAATTGGAATTATTCAAGTTTTTTTACTTGATTGCACAAAGTACTAATCTATTATAGTTCAGGTATTGTGAAATGCAGGGTAGGCCAGCGAATGAATACAGAAAAAAGTTATCTACTTTGTTTAATCAACCAAATTGTTTCAAACTGTTGTTAATGGGTCATTATTGAGGATGTGCAAGTGACTTTTTGATGATGATAATCTAATTTTTATGGTAATTTGATTATTTCAAGTTTTTTTGTCGTTTTAAACAGGGGTCCGGGTGGCTCAATGAGTTTGGTCGTTGGATCTAACAACTCGTACAAGCCTATCACCAATACGGCGTGGGTTCGCGCCCAGCTTTGTAAATTACAAAAAAGGGTGCACTCGACCTTGCAGCCGCAAATGATAAAGTTTACCAGTTGCTTGCCCAGGGTCGGTGGTTCTCTCCGGGTACTCCGGCTTCCTCCACCACTAAAACTGGTCGCCATGATATAGCTGAAATATTGCTGAAAGTGGCATTAAACACCAGAATTCACAAAATTCATTCATTCGTTTTAAACAACATTTTCAATTGACAGTACCTATTTTGAATAATCATTTACCCAGGCAGTTTACAACCTGAACCAAATGATTTCCAACCTACATTGATGAAAGTCATGGATGTAAATTATTTTATTAGTGTTATTTACATGTCTTGGATTTTTTTTATTATTAAATAGTAGGTAAACAAAATATATCGGACAATTCATTAAATCTTCATACATTTTGTTCCTAAATCATTTTTCTACTTGAGTGATCCTTGGTTCGACTTTTGTTTACTTTTGCTTAAAACTTGGTGTCAAAGTTTATATCATTGTAATTTAAATTGTTTGCAGTTTCGAGGATGAGATTTATGAAGAATGGCTAAAAGATGTTGGAAAGGCCTGTTCCTTCAACATGAGTCAGCCACTGATTTTACGTGACCAGGATACAAAGCTGATATCTGTTAATTTTGATCCACAGCTGACGGCAATATTACGAGAAGTTGGATACCTCAAGAGTTCAGATGTAAATCAAATACCAGAATCTGCAATGAACCTATTCAATCAGAATGATACCTTATGGAAATACATAACCAACTTAGATTTAATTGTTCATCTATACAACAAAGTCCGTAATAATGTTTTGGAGGTAGAGTTGCCACTTATTGAAAGTCAGCTGGAAGTTCTGGATGTTCAGCTTGAGAAGGCAGAAACAATAATCTGCTGGGAAAGTGAAGGTATTATAAAATACCAAATGCTTGATAATATTTTCAATGTATTATCTGTTATAGTTTTTTCCTTTCATCTTACTGAGGGACATTATCAGTTTCAACAGGCTGACTTGGATACTGAAAATTAAAAGTCAGTTTGATGTTAAACAAGTTATGATATTACTGATAAAAACCAAAACATCAGTTTTGAAGGTCTTGACATACATTATCACAGCTTGTCCTGTATAAATCCCTGCTATACCTGTTTAGATACCGTCATTAGGGTTGCATAAGGCAAACTGGTACATAATGTGCACCCACCCTTGGTCTTGAAAATCTCCAGAAAAAAGCAAGTTCGTGTCTATAATGTGCGTAGACTTGTGAAATAAAATTGTCGTCGGAAATGTAAATATTAAATGTCAATTGTATATATTTTTCAGTCCTTTGAGCATGTTTCATTTGCTGGAAGAATTTAAGAACCATTTATCTCTTTTAATCTTCAATAAAGTTGCAAAATATTAAATATGTTGGGTATTATTGGTATTTTCATATGATGTTTTTATTATTCGGATGTTGTGTAATGGATTCGAAATCTAGTATAGCCTCGGTAAATATAAGTTTAAATTCTGAATCTTATCATAAATTGATGCAGATTATAATTGAAGATGACAGAAAATACTGATATAGAATAAAGAAAAGCAAACAACTGTCAGTTATTATTACATTGTTGAACATTGCTAAGCTTGTGAGGAGTTGTAGAAAATACTGTTGTTACATACATCAAGGAGCACCTACATTCGGTTATTTTTTGTATCTTTAAAATTGACCAACTAATTAATGATCATGAATGAACTACAAAAAATGCTTTATTAGTTTAGTGATGAAATAGCATCCAAGCCATACAATCATAACTTAGATTGTTATATGTAGTGATTTATTGTTAATCAGATTATACTTCACCTGGGAGAAATCAAACTACCAGACTAGACATAAAAATTGACAAATACATTTTATTGCTTCTTTTCTTTTTATTTCAATCATTAAAATAATGTGTAAACACAGTCTGACAGTTTAATTATACACTAATTATGACATCTTTATGCATGCACACACTGAATCTTATCGGCAACATAATGTTATTAATTATTTTAGGCATGATTAGTCACACTTTTATATTTAGTTTATTTTTGTATCAACGGTAAACATTTACCGGTACAAAACACAACTGCACTTAAGACAGTCTTAATTCTTCAATAATTAAAACATATTACATGCATTTAATGAATTTGTGGAATAGTGTCCAAACAATTTAAGAAATATGAAAAGCATTTAACTTTGCATGTTGACAAAAGTAAACACCCAACATGACGGACATTTGATTTCCCGGTTTGAAAAAAAGAACAAAACACATTGTTCTTGTTTATAATGTACATCCTTCCAGCAAAATAAAGAATCTATGTAAAATCTAGCGCATTATACATAGGTAATTACGGTAGTTACTCACTACTGTTTGTTTAATTACTGTGAGAGAATGTAATTCAACAATAGATTCATCATACTTCAGGAGAACTTAACGTAGACTGAGTTTTGTACATTTTTTTTATCGTTTGTTTATATCAAATTGCCATTGGAGATCCATTTATTAAAAGAGAAGGGTTGGGATTCCATTAACAGATTGAACCCAACATTTGTGTGCCTGTCCTGGAGTGCTGAGGACCTGGTTTTCCTACATCATATGTAGTGGTCTTGTTTGTGTTCAGTGATATGAGAGAAGATATGGTTGTTCATTTTGTTGATATTGGTGGATATGACCATCACTGTTTAAAATTTCTTTTTGCTAATTTTATTATATTTTGTACATACTCAGGTTTATGGGAATACATAGAGCAGACAAGAGAACAAGTTACAGAGTTGAAAACTAATGTCCAAAAAGCCAAAGATAATGTTGAGGAGATAGTCAAGTTGATGTCTAGATGGAGTAAAACTCCATTATTTGAGAGAAAAGAAGACAAGTATGATACATTGCTGAATCATGATGATAGACAGGATAGACTTGAAAAAAGATATGGAAGCATAGAGGAGATTGGCACCAAAATACATGAGCTCATACAGGTGTGGTTTTTTACTGAATCTAATTAATTGTAAAAGATAATAATCTTAAACATTAGTAATACATCAATAATATCTAATTAGTCTGTTAAAGTCCTCTTTTAGTTTCAATTCTGATATTGTAATGTATGATGGGACAAGTGTAAAAAGTTAATCAATTTGTTGAATTCATAGATTCTCTTGGGGGAACAATTTATATTGGAGCTGTGTGTTCTTAGAGATCCAACAATCAAACTGTGCCAATGTCATTATAAACATTGTGTTATGGTTAAATAAATATGAAGAATCCCCACTCCCCCCAAATAAAACAACAGATCTGAGATGGTTAAGATGTAATGGTTGTCAATCTCACCAACCATTCCAACAACACACCCCTTTGGATAGCCTTAAACTTCACAAAGTAAACAGAAGACGGCAACAAAATCTAATGGACATCTGGGTCCTGGCTTAGAACAGTGACATATTTGTGGCACAGTACTTGTCTTTTATATGGTATCACAACATCTCTTGATAATATGATTTCCAATAAGGCCAAGCAAATTAGACTAAAAGTTTCTAACAGTGATTAATATCTCCTCTTGCAGTAAAATTATTCTAAAATGTTTAAACAATAAATAATTGAAAGATGGAATTTTTCACCATGCTTTTAATTTCTTTAATATATGATATTTGATTTGGCGGGGAACGGGGCTTAGAGTCAGGGTTATGGCCACTTTCAACAATATTTCAATTATTTCGTGACGATCCATTTTATTGGAGAAGGAAACCGGAATACTCTGAGAAAACAATGGCCTGCAGATGTCACTGACAAACTTTGTCACATAATGTTGTATCGAGTACACCTCGCCTGAGTGGGATTTGAACTCAAAACGTTAGTGGTGATAGGCACTGATTGTATAGGTAGTTGTAAATCCAACCACAATGCGACCACAACGGTCATATAGAATTTCAATTATATGTTTGCGGGAGAGTTATTAGGCTCTGTCTATTTTAATAAATTGTGGTTTATTAGAGTTTCTTAACCATTTCTTTCTCTCAAATGGTGGAAATGATGCAAATATTGTTATTTTATTTTTTATATTAGGGGGTGAGGGTGATGATATATTCCAAAAAATGGCCACACACTCCCTATTTTTGAATAGCTCTAAATATTTAAATAGCATTATATTTTCTATTTTTAGCAAAATATGAACTATTTCAAAGTGGAATCTGAATCTGATGTGTGGAAGTCTTATGTGGAATATGTTGATGAAATGGTAGTGGCAGGATTCTTGAAAACTATTAAATGCAGTTTGTGTTACTTAATGGATAACACAGATCCTAAAAGTAACATTGACTGTTTGTTCGAGGCTCATTTAGAGTTAGAGGTAATACATTATCTCAAATTCTTTTAATTTTTTTTTTATTAAAATCTCCTTCATTTAACTGGTCATTTGCTCCAAGTATAAGCAACAATGTTGATTACTGTTTATTTTCAGACCTTATATATATTGCCATGAAATATATTCTCTGTGTTTCTAATTTTATATTTAGCTTTAAAAGGTAATTGTACATAGAAGTTATATTACTGTTATATTTTCTGGCTCTATTCATCAGTTGCTGAAGGACCCCCTTCCAGAGGGTGTGCCGGGGGTAGAATAGGCACCAGGTTTCTCCATCCTAGAGGCACTAGTCCTCTAAAAGGGGCCAACCCCATGGGAACCCCGTGGTATAGAAATGGGACCAAGAGCATCTTCGGGTTGAAGGGGCATCCGTCGGTTGTGCGGGATGGATAGATTCACAACCAACCCATGCTTTGGATGAGACGTAAATAAAACCGATGTCCAGTGTTGAGGGATTGCAACCCTCTTCGCACGTTAAAGAACCCAGTGTAACAGCTCATGATGAGTGGTCCATAGGAGACCTGTTGCACTGGCTAAATTCTCCGTCCCTACCCATCACCTTTCCTTGTTTCGAGTCCCGTGGAGTTTAAATTTTTTGGTCGATTGGTCTATCCGTCCCCAATACATATTGATTTTTTGTAAACATGTTCTCGTCCTGAATATAGCTGAAAAATGCTTGCTGGACATTAAACATCAATCAATCAATCAATCAATCAGTTGCTGAAAGTGAGACATAGGTATTGTCAAGTTATTGTTGTTCGATCAGATTCACCATCCATTCAAGCTGGGCTGGCTGTACTTGATGCACATATTGATCATGGAGGGTACAAGTTAGCCAGGCATGTATCACCTGACTTTGACCTCATCTAATTTATGCTAAATTTTCATGATGAGGTCAGTTTCTCTATTACCCACACAATCAAAACTTACCAATTAGGTTCACACAATGATAACGAAGTGTACATGTCAGCCAGACATGTGTCACCTTGACTTCATCTTCATTGTCCACTGACTTTCTGACTGTTAAATTTATAATTACATCAAGTTTTCCTGATGAGGTCAGTTTCTCCACTACCATACACCATATTTGGACCCACACATTGATCATGGAGGATACATGTTAGCCAGGCATGTGTCAGCTGACTTTGATTTCATCTTCATTGTCCACTGACTTTCTGACTTTATTAAGTTTACAATTACATCAAGTTTTCCTGATGAGGTCAGTTTCTCCACTACCATACATCCTAGTCACACCATATTTGGACCCACACATTGATCATGGAGAATACATGTTAACCAGGCATGTATCAGCTGACTTTGACTTCATCTTCATTGACCACTGACTTTCTGACTTTATTAAGATTTACAATTACATCAAGTTTTCCTGATGAGGTCAGTTTCTCCACTACCATACACCATATTTGAACCCACACATTGATCATGGAGGGTACATGTTAGCCAGGCATGTGTCAACTGACTTTGACCTCATCTTCATGGTCAATCCCCCCCCCCAAATGATTTCAGGGTCCAGATATCCAGATACTAGTAATACATAAATATGTGCCAACACTTGTTTTACAATGCAACTTTTTTCATGGAGTGTAGAAAATGATTAGGTCATTCATTATTCAAAGAGAATTTCAATGCTGCAGATCAGAATTGGACCTTATTTTTTAGAAGTAAAGTCAAACCTGTATATAAAGGCCACTCAAGGAAACCTGAAAATGAGCAGTTGCCCTTTATATACAGGTTAAAATTATATTCATATTCATTAATGGGAAAAATGAGACTGCCCTTTATAGATAGTGATTTGTTATATAGGGGTACCTTTTAAGGCAGAGTTGATTGTAAATGAAATTGCTCTGACATGATTTTATATACTTGTTTAATTTGAAAAGGTACCAGATATGGTTTTTATACCAGCTGTAGATAATGGGGTAGATGATGGATTCTTTGACATGGTTGATAGTCTGCTGGATGATATTTATAGACAGGCATGTTTAATTCCACGTCTGGCTGCCCACAATGGACAAGATGATTACCAGGAAGAGATGGAGAATATGAATGAATTGTCTGTGATGAGGACTCAAATCATGGAGAGAGTAAACCATGTGTTGAGTCAGGCAATAGAATACAGAAACTCATTTGATGTGTACTCCTATCTTTGGGTGCAAGATAGGAGCGAGTTTATGAAGCAGTTTTTGTTGTATAATCATGAGCTGACGCCAGAGGAAATTGAGGAAGCGGGAGACAAGGGTGTACCAGAATCTCCACCCACATTGGAACAGTTTAAAGAACAAGTATGTTTTTTTTTGGTAATTCTTGTATTGCCACGTCGAGAAATTTTAATATTGCTTGCTAAGGGATTCACCACATGAGAATTAAGTACCCAGTATTGTTTTGTAAATTTTAGTGTAAGTGTTATGTGTTTTTTAATACCACTTCAACAATAAAACTGCCACAGTATAAATGAAATATTGTTGAAAGTGATGTTAAACACCATAAACCAAATTAATAAACAACATTTCAGTTCTATAGTGGCAGTAAATTTTGTTGGTGGAAGAAAGCTTAGTACTCGGAGCAAAAAAACAACTAACCTACAGTAAGTAATTGATAAACTATCAAAAAAAGTTCTATGGAGTTCACTTCGTCATGACCTCTATTTGAACTCACAACTGATGTGATGATAGGCACTGATTGCATAAGTAGATGTAAATCCAACTACTATATGATCATGGCAGAGACAGTCCCTACACTATTTATGATTGAACTTGAAACTTAGCCTTTTAAGAACAGAATGCACAAGTTTGCATCTGCCCAAATTTGAGTATGTATTATAACTTGAAAGTATGCTCAGCATTTTTAAATAAGAATAGACTTTTATATTGTGATATTTTCATATTGGCCCATGCAGCTCACCCAAAATCAACATTTGAGGGAAATGACAAGACTTGATATAAAAAAAATTAAAAGGGGAAGGAGGATATACATAATAGTTATTGGACTTTCATTCTCATTTAAACTATCAATTAAAATATATTTTGCCACTATGTATTTCAGATTGATGAGTTTGAAAAGATATATTTAGAAGTTGAAGAGGTTAAAGGCTCTCAGATATTAGACCTATGGTTCAGAGTAAACTCCAAGCCATTTAAACAAGCACTTCTGAATACCATCAAACGTTGGAGTTACATGTTTAAGCAGCATCTCACAGATCATGTCACAAACAGGTATAACCTGTTTGTATATAATTAATTTTCTTCTCATACTAGTGAACCTCATCGGTGGTGTAATGGTTAGTGTAGCATTAAGGAGAAAGGGCAAAGACTGGTTGGCTCGGAATCGGAATAATGTGTCCGAAGTGGGGCTACTTATCTGTCCGCGGACTGTTGTTTCACTGAACTATCACTATAAAAATCAAACTAAGCGTGTTGGTCTAGTACAAAGCGGACCTCATCATCATCTCATTGAAAATTCACTTGTTCTTGCCATGATATAGCTGGCTGAAAAATTGCTGAGTTGGCATTAAACAACAATCACACACTCACTCATGAGATATCTGGTTACAATGCATTTATATACAATTTTCTTATTAGAAGAATTTGAAGTTGGTGAAGGAAACGTCTACTCAGAACTTTTTATGACCGTAAGGCCTGAATTTCAATGGCAATATTCGAATCCCGCTCATGGCGAGGTCTACACGATAC
This sequence comes from Gigantidas platifrons, assembly GCA_002080005.1. Lineage (NCBI taxonomy): Eukaryota > Metazoa > Mollusca > Bivalvia > Mytilida > Modiolidae > Gigantidas > Gigantidas platifrons. Next base: position 273,830 of record MJUT01009315.1, on the reverse strand, counting down.
AACATTATGTGATAAAGTTTGTCAGTAGTTTTTTTCAGGTACTCTGATTTCCTCCACCAATAAAACTGACTGCAATGATATAGCTGAAATATTATTGAAAGTTTCGTTAAAAGCACCATACCCCTAATCCCAATGGCAATGTAGAACGTTATCATGTTTATTGTTAACTCTGAAACGTTTTATGGATATTTCAGTAGGGATGTGTAAATATATTGCAAAAATTGTGCATATTTTCAGGATTGTGGAAGTTTAATAGTAAATTTTTGTGAAATTCCACTATAGGAATATTCATTGCCTATATCTTCTTGCAGTTTTAAAGCTATTAACAGTTGACAGGATAATTGTACGTAAGGCAAAGTTGTGGATTTTGTCAGGATTTTTATTTCCTTGATTTTTTTCACAAATTTAGGACTTGTTAAACTGAGTCGATACAAAGGAATACAAGTCTCTAATCCACAAGTTAACATAGACGACTCATCAGAAACTATTAAACCAAATTTGCACATTTTTTTACAGGACATAAAGTTGTACATTGCAGTTTTTTTCACTTTGTTATCTGGGGTTTCCCAGAGTCAAACATTGATTTTCAATATGGTTCAGAAAATCTGCAACTCTTCTTAGACCATTCCACAGGGGCCAAAACCAAATTTGCATATTTTCTTTTATATGAACTGTCATACATCTGCTATTGAATTTTTCTGGATTCTCAGTGTTTTTTGATGTGGTACAGAGGAGGATCCATCTCTAATCTGCAATTCTTCATAGACCACTCAACAGAAACCAACCAACCAAACACAAATTTTTAGGTATGGAGGGGGTGGTTTAGGGTTATGGTGTTTAGCACCACTTTCAGCGATATTTCAGTTATATTGTGGCGGTCAGTTTTATTGGAGGAGAAAACCGGAGTACCGGAATAAAACCACCGACCTGCCATAAGTCAATGACAAACTTGATCACATAATGTTGTATAGAGTACACCTCCTTTGAGTGGAATTAAAACTTGCAACGTTAATGGCGATAGGCACTGATTGCACAGGTAGTTGTAAATCCAACTACCATACGATCACGTCCATGACAGCCCCTCTTCGCACACTATGCATAGAATAGAGTGATGGAGGGGGTTGTCGGCAGCCTATGCTCCACCCAGGAGTAAAATGGCAACAAGTCAAGCAAGTCAAATTGTAATATGTTTATTTTCTTTTGCAGTTTAGAGGAGTTGTCTACCTTTATCAAGACTACAGATGCTGGTTTAATGAAACCTTTAGAAGAAGGTGATTATGATGGACTTGTAGAATGTATGGGATATCTATGTGGAGTCAAGAGGAGACAACAGGCCACTGATGGAATGTTTGAACCACTCAAGCAAACTATAGAATTGTTAAAAACATATCAACAAGAAATGAAAGATGAAGTGCATGTGCAGCTGCAAGTATGTGCTAGATTGCTTTTAGAATTAAGCTGATTTGGTCAAGGGTCAACCGAGCTTTTGCCATTGCTTGATGTCCGTCATAATTAACTTATTCACATTTAAATCTTCTTCTGCAAAACTGATTAACCAGGTGTATAAAAATGTAAGTGTTTTGGCATAAAACAATATTGTGCTATGCAGATTCAAACTTGCACAACTAAAAGTCAAGGTCTATTGGGGCTCAAATATTAAAATAGGCTGCATTGACCAAAATTTTTAATATCATCTCTCAAACTTTCAAAGAAGTAGGAATGAAAATGCAATTGTAATTGGTATGAATTATTATTGTAATTATATCAAGATTCAATTTTATACCAATGAATACCCAAGGGTCTATTTGATCTTCATCATGAAGATAAAAGATTATTTATAAAAGGATATTCCGTATTTGTCGTTTTTTTAGCAGGAGCCAAATTTCGCGATCTTCTTCCAAATTAGTGGATTTTTTAGCGGAATTTAATTTTCACCATCCTGAGTTTTAACCAATATCAAATTTTATCGAATTGACCGTTATATTAGTTCACATTATCTGAATTGTTTGACCAACAATTCAAAATAGGAAATGCTTTTCAATAAATTGAGTAAGAGCTTTTTGTATGCAATGGGTGGTATTTTAGAATTGTATACATGTTCATTAATTGAAAATTGTGTAAGTATGCATGTATTATTACAAAATATTTACAAAATTTAAAAACAGATATTAAAGTCTCATTAACAGACTCAATGTGATCAATTAACACCAAAAAATGTAAACTTACAGGTCATTAAAAATCGTTGAATGGAAATGCTAATATTAATTAAAAAATAACTATTCAGGGTAATTAGTGTTTTTAGGTTAAAAGGACAATTAATTACATGTAAAATAATTTACCTGTTTTTTGTCACCATATGCTTTGTTTTTGGGAAGGATATTTTCTCCTCTTTTTTTATAGATACTTTAAAATGTCATTTCAACAACTTTAAGAATGGCAGTGACCATATAATTGCTAAATATTGAGTCATACTAGGGGAGATAGATATTGTACAATCATAAAAAAGTAAAGTAAATTTTATTTAAAGTCGGCATAAATATTGTACAATCATTTAAGAAAATAAAGATATTTATGTAGTAAAGGGTGGAAATTTACGTGGATTCTTTTTTTTTCGCTGATCGATGTCAGACTATCGCGAATAAAGCCAAAATTAGGTGTCTGCTAAAAAAATCACTTAAATGTGATATATTATGAAAAAAGTTATTTATCAGGTGATTTTCTGGTTTGTTATCCCCTCGCCAACGAAGTTGCAAAGGGATATAGTAACGCTTCCGTCCTTCCGTAACATCCTTGTGAACACTCTAGAATCAACATCCATCAATGGATTTTGACCAAACTTGGTACATACTTAGTCCTTCTGAGAATCTGGAACCCTATTGATTTTCAAGGTCACCGGGTCAAATTTTTAGGCGAGGAGATACGCCACGCTTTTTATCCCCTCGCCAATGAAGTTGTGAAGGGATAGAGTAACGCTACTGTCCATCCGTCCTTCCGTAACATCCTTGTGAATATTCTAGAATCAACATCCTTCAATGGATTTTGACCAAACTTGGTACATACTTAGTCCTCGAGATAATCTGGAACCCTATTGATTTTCAAGGTCAAAGGTCAAGGTCACCAGGTTAAATTTTTAGGGGAGGGGATACGGCCCGATTTGTGTTGCCCTTGTTTTTTGATTGTTTTATTGACTTTAAAAAAAAAAAATTTCCCAAATATTGTCTTAAAATTTTATCAAATTAATCCTTTATGATATTTCTAAAAGATGCATTACATACATTTTGATAATTTTGCACAAAAATTACCTAACAGTGTTCTGTTTGCCTGTTTTTTTAATGCGAGTACAAAAATTGTATTGGACAGATTTTCTGCTGTAGTTCCTAGAGTTCAATTTAACCATAATCTGTGTCAAGCCAGGAGAGTGAGAGGTCATGTATTTGTGTGTTAGTGATATCTAATTTACCTCTTTTTAAGATTTCCCTATTGTATTTTGGACCTGTTCTGACAGTGTGGTACTTTTTGTTTTTCATTTTATTTCTGTAGGAGTTACCAGAGAAGTGGAACAACACTAAGAAGTTATCTTTCACAGTAAAACATCAAGTTGCACCACTACAAGCTACAGAAGTATCCAATATCAGGCGTCGCACTGCTGCATTTGACGTCCAACAACATAAATTTAGAGAACAATTCAGAGGGATAGAACCATTTAGATATAGTTGTGACTGTCCTTATCTACTGCTTGACCAGGTTAGTTTCTTGCATAATAAGGCTAGTACTGCTGTATTAGTTTAGAGATTTACTGAAATGGTGCATGAAATTTTGATGGGATAATCTCATGTTTGCTAAGGTGTGAAATCAACCTTTATCATTGATTTGTATATATACACGTGATGATATCTGTTATCCAGCAACTAGCATGATATAGCTATAATATCGCTGTTTTCTAATGCAAAGTTATAATGAAATAACTGACGTCACCTTACCAAATCCTCTATTAACATATCATCGTTTATATGTTTTTCTCGAAATGGACTTCTCATCGCATCTGACATCTATCGATGCGATGTTGCTCTGAGAAATTCATTCTGGCAAAACAACTCGTCTCAATGATAGAATATATTTATGGGTAATTTATACATTTGACCTTTGATCTCACAGAGTGATATTGTAACTATCAATAGACTGACTCTGATACTGGAATTTATCGGTCGGTGTGACATCAAACACATTTTGATGTTACAAATTAAAACAATAATAAACTCTGTACATAATATCACAAATATCACAGCTCATTGTATCAGACTCACTGCAATACTAGTGACAATGTTTGTCTCAACCTTCATAACTAAGCACTGTTATTCTTTATATCTCACACTCATGTCCTTAGCAATGCTTATATTACAAGCATTACATGTGAGAAAAATATTGTTAACACTTATTTTGGTGAAAACAATGTTCATGATCTTTTCTATTCCTTCTTTTAACCGAGTTGCAACAAAGTTTTGCTCAACATATGGTTTAGTGAGGGGGTCAGGCAGTTGTATGAATAGATTGCATATTAAAAATTGTTTTCACTCCAACATCTTTATTCCTAGAGTAGATAGATTCAAACTATTTATACACAAGCTACATGTACAGTCAAACCTGCTTTAGTGACCACCTCTATTATACAGTAACAGTATTGTGTGACCTGAATTTTAATTTCCCTTCACAGTACATTTATTTTTGTTTGTTAAACCTGTATTTAGTGGCCACCTGTCTTATGTGGCCATGTTTCAGGACTAGAGGATGTATTTTGTCTAATTACTTATTCCATGTGAATATTTGCAGTTGTTGTAGACAACATATGTAACAGTGAATTCTTTCCACCAGTGTATTCTTTCGTTTTGGATAAAACACACTAGTGTAGAAATTCCATGACAGAAATACACTAGTGTATTTCTTCTGACGGAATAAACACACTAGTGCAAGGTAGAAATACACTAGGGTATTTACGTACCCGGACATTCTACACACCGGAAAGACATATCATATCTTCTGGTTTTTTTTAAGGGAACACAGGATTAAAGGTAAAAAATGATATATACACATATACATTAAGCGACAGGAGACTCGAGCCTCAATATGTAAGGCCACACGAAAAAAAATTCTTGTTCTTCGGATTTTCCAGACAAAAATAGTGAGGTGGAGAGTGAAATTTTTTTTTTTTTTTTTTTTTTTTTGAAAATGATGAAGCGAAATTTGTTTTTCCCACAAAAGGAACTAGTTTTCATTGGTTGTGTCCAGTATATATATATGATATCTTGAAAATATTGTGCAAAATTATAATGTGTATCCTCCTGGCTAAAACACTTTGAATGGAAACCACTGTATGAACAACATGGCAGGTGTTGTACAAAAATCAAATNAAATATTTATTAATCTAATCATGGTCCCACAGGGGGCAGTTACATAAATATAACAATTATGATTAATACAGTAGACATTACATTGCTATAAACAGTAAATGTCAATAATTTTAATTGATAGTATGCTCAGTAGTGATCAGGGGATGTCATACACAGTATATGTGGTAGTATTGTACCTGATCTCTGCCAAAGTGCAATCCAGGAAATTCAAGAAGCAGGAACTGCTAACATTTCTGAAGCCCCCGCGTTCACCCAGTTTTTGTAGGGGTCTGTGTTGTCTTCTTGTGCCCCATTCTGTTTTTGTCCCCGAAAATCCGGTACTTTGATGAAACTTTCATTTCTTCCTTTTCCGTAAATAATTGTACTGTACATGTTACTACACTGGTTATGAGAATTAAGATATTGCATCTGCCTATGAATGATCCTTTTGATTTATTACAAGATACCAACAGTCTTACATTATAGGGGATATCAAAAGAAATCGGGATGTAAACATTTTATTACCAGGCCTCACATCGAAAAAAACGAACCGGAAATGTTTACTGATAACAAAATATACGAAAGATACTGGACCGGAAATGATTTTTTTCGGATTTAAGAAAAAAAAAAAAAATGAAATCGGTAAAAATCAGAGCAGCGATTCCGTCGAACAGGACATCAATTTGGTGTGGCCTAACAGTAGAAACAAGAGTCATTCTAACCGTTTTCAAGAGTGTCCTCCATCACATACATGCTTATACTGCTACCATTTCTTGTGGTTTGCTCTACATGGATCAGGTACCAGGAAAGCTTTTTTTGTCAGTAGCTGTATATAACAATAATTTATCCAGTTCATGCAATTTGACTTCAAATATAATGATAGAGTGTAAAATAAAATATTTTCTCTCAAAATCTAGATTTCATTAGACACTAAGCACAACTTGTGTATGAATAATCAGATGAGTGATACAGTCTCATGTTAAACTCTAGTATAAAATCACTGCTATTTAGTTAGATTTTAAATAGAATCAATGGATTTGCTTACTCTTTACAGTACAATATAGGCATAAACAGTATGGAAAAAGAAATGACTGATATAGTAGGTGCTTCAGGCCTATTTGAAGTCAATATACCATCCTTTAAACAACTCAAACAATGCAGGAAAGAACTGGTTTTGTTGAAAACCTTGTGGGACTATGTTTTTGTGGTTAGAAGTAGTTTTGATGATTGGAAAACCACCTCTTGGAAAGAAATTAATGTCGACCAAATGGACATCGATTGTAAAAAATTTTCAAAGGATATACGTTGCTTAGATAAAGAGATGAGAGCATGGGATTCCTACACAGGTGTTGAGGACAGTGTTAAAAACATGTTGACGTCTCTCCGAGCTGTCTCGGAATTACAGAATCCTGCCATTAGGGAACGTCATTGGCAACAACTTATGGCTGCTACTAAAGTGAGAAAATTAATCCTTGAAATATTATCTTTCATTGTAATATTAATTTTATAGTGGTGGAAATACATAGAATGGCATACCTGACTACCTGTACTCTTTCATAGGGGTGTAAACATAAATTATATCCTCCAAAAATATTATCCCATAGGATTAAATTTTCTGAAATTATGGATCAAATGTAGGTGATATTTTATCCCATATTAAAAAAAAAAAATTATGGATAAAAAAAGTTCAAAATATTTTATCCATAAAGATAGAAAATGTCCACGAAATATTATCTCATAGGATAAAATATCTACGAGATAGTATTGAAAAAAAATATTATCCTACAGAGGGATAATATTTATTAATGTGAGATAATATTTTTTAGAATATTTTATCCTCATGGATATAATTTCATTGATATTTTATCTGGGGGTATATAATTTTAGGTAGGAACAAATAAATTGTTACAGGGTCACATTTTAATTTAGCTTTGACTACTTAACCTTTTATAATACCATAAGTAGCTGTTTACATCCACATTTTGTAAACTTTTTGTAAACAGATGAAGTTGAGGATACTCAAGCAACTTATTTTATAATGTTTGAAGAAATTGATTTTTTAAATGGAAGAATACTTAATTATTTGCTTTTGGTGGTTTTTTTCTTCTTTTTTATGCCTTTCAATTTTGAAGATTTTCTCGTATGCTGTTCCAGAGTAATGAGATTTTGTTCATGCAAACGAAAGTATTCTTCCACATTGCCTACGATAACTTTAGTTGTTTTGACCAAGTCTAATGAAATTTTTATGCAATTTAAAGATTGATCAAAGTAAGCTCTCTTTTGCTTGTTAAAATAGGGAGTTTTCAGAATTTCAAACACGTATCATGTGCTCATCGTGCAACTGTTGTTAGATGAAATCTGGAGAAATGCTTTTAAAATTATAATTGAAGACAACTTCTTGTTGGGGGGGGGGGGGGCTATGGTGTTTAATGCCACTTTCAACAATGTTTCAGTTATATCTTGGTGGTCAGTGTTTGGTGGAGGAAACCACCGACCTGTCGCAAGTCACTGACAAACTTTATCACATAATGTCTCGCCATGAGCAGGATTTGAACTCACAACGTTAGTGCTGATAAGCACTGATTTGATTGCACAGGTAGTAATATACCAAACTACCATACAATCATGACCATGATGGCCCCCCAAGTAGATGTTTCATCCTTGATTGTCATTACAGGGTTTTTGTTAGACCTAATAATGTTACGGACAATTGTCCTAAAAGTGGTATATCCTATCAGTCATTCCCTATTTACTTAACTAGATATTTGTCTTAAAAGTCTTCAAAGTTTAGGTCATTTTCAAAATCTTTAGGCCATTTGCCTAGAAAATGCCCCAAACTGAAACGCTACAGTACAGTACAAATATATTGTTTTTTGTTAATCACATACTAGGTCTTGTGATGGTGTGGTATTTTTTAATATTTTTCTAATAAATACATAGATATCTTATTTAGTGTGCATGACACGTTTCTGGAATAACCATCATCAGGTACGTTCAAAATCAAAAAGACTGGAAAGCTAAATCATTTAAAGTTTTGGAAGCAATAATACCAAAGGGCTTCAACAGGGTATCCAAAATTGGCTATGGTTACCTATGCTTGGGGGAGAAGAACCTTAGTTTTATTAATAATTACATTTTTTAGGAACTGTAAATTTCAGTAATCTTATCTGTCTAGGTACGTTTTACTATGAATGATAAAACAACATTAGCAGATCTTCTGTCGTTGAATCTACACCATTATGAGGAAGAAGTACGAGGAATTGTTGATAAAGCTGTCAAAGAAATGAGCATGGAGAAAGTTCTGAAGGAACTGAATGTCACATGGGCACAGATGGAGTTTGAACATGAACCTCACCCACGAACAAGAATAACAATGCTGAAAACTAGTGAAGAATTAATAGAAACTTTAGAAGATAACCAGGTTGGTAGTCCATTCCACAAGGCTGTTTGACACTAATAAAAACAGGATGTGTAAAGTAAACAGATACCAATTGCTTAGTACACTGGTAATGTTAACAGTCCTCGAAATGAAAATTTCAATTTCTGGTCTGAATCAAATTCTTGAATTTATTTTTATGTAGTTCTAAATATAAACTGAAAAATATACTGGTCCGAACGAAGTTTTATATGTCTTGGCCCGCAGGACCGTGTGAGGAATGTGTTGAAAGATCAATATCAAGATAATTTCATACTAGGGATGTACTTAACTTTTTACGTGGAATCTGACATGTTTAAAGCTGTTAACAAAGACGACAAACACAGACACCCTTGACTAGAATGGATTACATTAAAAGTTGATTACAGAAAGTTTTTGTAAATTAAGCACAAAAATTTAACTTCGAAACTGACATTAAGTGACCAACAATCAATCAGTTCTGGTCTAGAGTGTCTTCTATTTCTTTATTTGATTAAATTTATGAATATTAATTTTAACAAAATAAAACACTGGTATAATAATGCATTGACATAATTAAATTATTTGGTATTATTTATTTATCTTGTTGAAAGTTGAGTAATAGTATTCTTGCCACAAAAATTACAGTTCAGTATTGCTAAATTTATGTAAGGCATAATTGAATCAATTTTTGGAATTAAGCATTTTTCGAAAATTTCTTCATGCAGATTTATCAAATCGGAACAAAAAATTAGTATGTCTAAAAAGTAGAAATTAGGTTTCAGGAATATTTATTTGGTTTAATTTCACACATGTCTTGGCTAATATTGTTTGCAAATTATTGATAACAAAACTGATTTGATGGCTTTATTGGGAAACAAGTGTTGTCTAATTTCACTGGAAAAGTCACATGATGACTGACTTTTCATTTCTAAAAAAAAACCTTGTTACCTGAAAACAATTTCTATATAAACGATAAAAAAAAGTTTCAGTCATATTATGATAGTGTGTAATTTGTCATCATTGCCGTGTGATAACTTTAGATTTAGTAGACTGATCCTGTTTACACTTTTGACTGATTTGATTAATTTTTTTCAGGTACAACTACAGAACATGCTGTCATCAAAGTATATTGGCTTTTTCTTAACAGAAGTTTCCTCTTGGCAGAAAAAGCTGTCTACTGCTGATCAAGTTATAACTGTTTGGATGGAAGTTCAACGGACTTGGTCACATTTAGAAAGTATATTTATAGGATCGGAGGACATTAGAAATCAACTGCCTGAAGATTCAAAAAGATTTGATGGCATTGATTCTGATTTTAAGGTAAAAATTTATAGTTAAGTAGTCCCCCTCGTATAAGACCACCCCTTCTAAGCTGAAAAGTGGCTTTATAAAAGGGGTCAATTTAGTAGTACTGTAAATTCAGAAATTATTGCGATTCCTCAACCACCGACAAAAATGCGAGATTTAATTACTGCGACGTGCCAAGATAAAGAAAAAAAATTCATGTAAAATTTTATCTAAATGTGCGTTTTTGTTTTCGTATTTGTATGTTGTTAATCCCCTTGGAAGCCACATTTCCATGTTTACCTTTAATTAAAGTGGATACACATTTCACTTTGTACACACATTTTTCACGTGAATGAGAATCTAGAAAGGTTTCCACATGTTAATATATTATCGATCAAAGTGTGCTTTTGGGGATCTAGAAACTTTTGTAACAGGTGAACTTTAGTCGACAGTAATTGAATATCCGAAGGCTTGGGGCTCGACTTGGGTGATATAATGAAAATTTCAAAGGAAGATCATTTGAAGTGTACAAAATAAATTGGTAAAAAAAAAAAAAAACGTGCATTTATTAACACAGTTTTTATATAATTAGATCGATGAGAAACTAAAATATTTTTTGATCTACCCTTACATCGAATGAAACTGACAAGTCATTATTTTGCAAAACATTGACACTGACGTTGAAACACACACTCTTTATTTTGTTCTTAGAAATATTTACACAGGAAATTGTAATCAAAACAATCAATAAACATGTACACGCTTCACTGCTTCCTAGGTGTCAGTAATCTAGAATATGCACCTTTTCGATCTCACCTGTGTAAGAAAAGGGAGATAAATCAAACAGAAA
>MJUT01009315.1:233104-245566 GCA_002080005.1 Gigantidas platifrons | reverse complement strand
TCTCTTATAGTTTTTGAAATATAAGACGAAAAGTATTAAAATTTTAAAAATTTGATGAAAAAAGGGCAATAACTCCAAGATGGGTAATCAGATTTACTTCAAAATTGCAGGGTAGGTAGATCTTGACATGCTGAACATGTATGCAGCTTGAATTGAACATCTATCTCTCATAGTTTTTGAAATAAAGGACAAAATGTACAAAATATGCCTAATTTGCATAATCGGTAGAAATCGGCTGAAATAAAAATTGCACAGAAAAACCCGTAATATATGTTAAACTACACATTGCCATGTAGCTGCAGTTGAAATTTGAGATCATTTTAACTTATACTTAAGCAGCAATAGACAATTGAAATTTCATCCCCCCTTTTTTCTATTTTTAGCTTGGCAGCCATCTTGGTTTGAAGTCGGGAACACCGGAGGATGGGGGCCATCCAAGGACCATTCCACCAAAGTTTGGTTGCAATTGGCCCAGTAGTTTCTGAGGAGAAGATTAAAATGTGAAATGTTGACGGACGGACGACGGACGAAAAGTGATGGCAAAAGCTCACATGACCCTTTGGGTCAGGTGAGCTAAAAAGCGCCAAAAATCCAAGGGGTCACGAGTACAAAATGTACCAGAGACTATCTTGGATATAACGAGTTGCATCTTTCACTTATAAAATTTTGAGGTGTATTTCGGCTTTTCGAGTCACCCCAGAGAGAAGAAATGCACATGAAAGAACACAAAAACTAAATTACATAAGATAAATAACAAAATACTACGTTAACAAAACACAAAAAATAAGTTTTTCTAAAGGTCCTGGTGAGTGGGCGAGTTGTCTTGGGGGCGAGTTGACCTGAAAAGTCGGCGACTTGACCCGATTCCGTAATACACAAATGTAGTAATAACACACTGTAAAAAAAGTCGGGTAGAATCTACTTTGGCAGATCCCGGAAATCAGATAATGAGATATTGTAATAATTAACGTGCATGACCCATAACCTTTCACTTCGTTACAATTGAACATGACAACAAAAAGGTTAGGATCCGCTAAAGTAGAAGCACTCCAAAAAGTCTGGTCAGTAGCAATCGACCTCATGAGACATTCTTTTTTTTTAACCTTTTAAAGGTAACAATAACATGTCATACCTGGATTTTTTCCTTCCACAAGGACTGGGTGACCTTGATCTATATCGTTTTCGCTCTGGACTGTAACCTCTACTAAAGGACTGACTGTATGCCTTTGGCGGTTCAGCATATGCTTTAGGTTTCAAGGCGTCTGTGTAAGCTTTTGGAGGTACTATTCCTTTAGCATAAGGTTCAGGGGTATGATGTCTCTTTTTAACTTTCCGTGAATTGTTATTATAGGACGGTGGAGGTGAATTAACCTCTACAATAATAGGTGAATCACTACGTCTTTTATCATAAGAGCGCAAGGGCACTCCGGGTGAAATTTCTCTTTTAACATCTTTCACAACTGTTCGATGAGGTTCAATTGGTGATGCTGGAGCTTGTATATCTGAATCTGAACTAATGTCATCATAAGCTACTATTGATTTATTTACATTTTTCACTTCTTGGTTACTTTCCTGTTTTTCTCTGGATTTCTTGTGAGATTTCTGTTTCTTTTGTTTCCTTTTCTTTTCCTTTTTTTGATTTTGTCCATTTCCTGCATGTTCTTCGCGATGCACTAAATGTCTATATGCTCTTGCGTCGTATTCGTCAAAATAATGATCGTCTGGGTGTTTTTTCGGCATTTCAGACTTTTAACACATGCTGTACTATATTCCCGAGTTAACTCCTCTTGCCACGAATATTTCACAAGATGTCGCTTCGAAAAACGCCTTTAATTTGGATTAGAATGATTACCAGTCAATATTTTCCTAAGCATTAGTTAATGTTGATATATCCACACTTGAATTGATTCCAACTTTCCTTTATACCACATAAAAACGGCAGATTGCTTTGACGACTGTCACTTACGATATGAATTTAAGGCAAACTGAATGATGGACGTTCTTCCGGTTAACATTTGTCAGTACACAGTTCTATTTATTTGTACGTTCACATACAATTTGAAAATAATTACAGATCAAATAAAGCTTAAATGAAGTATAGAGCAAATAGTATTGGTTTAAATTTATCTTTTTTCATTGATGGTTTATTATTTTTAAGATTGAGCTTGATTTTAGCCAAACAAATTTAATCGTGTCACTGACATTTTTATGAAGAAAAAAATATGCTGAATTGCATTATGGGTAGAGGAACAAATTGTGATGACGTAGTTCACACCTGTGGTAATCTATCGAAAAATTTTACAGTGTAAATTGTTGGGTATATCTAATTTTACAAATATACGAATTTATTATATGGGAATGTATCAAGATCTGAGAAATATATTATTCGATGTGTATTTTCCGTGTCAATAGACCTAGCTAATACCTAGAACTTAGTCCACAGGCGGAATATGCAAATACTTAATCTCGTTGAAAGTCGGATGTAGATACACTACAGATAGCTGCGGAACTGTAGCCCTTTATGGTCCTTTTTTTTTTTTTTTTTGGCGGACCATGGTGGTCGGTCCGCCAAAAAAGAAAAAGAAAAAAAAGGACCATAAAGGGCTACGGTTCCGCAGCTACACTACAGACATAATTTTTTTCCTCGGGCGGAATCCTAATCTCAACGAGATTAGGATATAACTGGCATTAGTGGTCATTACCGTAGCCTGTGTAGGCCTTTTTTTTTATACAATACAAATGATTTTATTGCTGATCACGGCGCCCAAAATTGAGCAGAATCACAATAAATTTAAGATGTCACCTGTCTAAGATATAGGCTTTTTTACTTTAGGGGTCAGGGTAGCGGTACCTGTAAAATGCGAAACGAAACGAAACGGAATAATACAAAATGAAATAAACCCTATTTTAACGAAACAATTTCTTGGGGGAAAGACGAGACAAAAATTAAATAAAAAAAAGAATAGAGAAAGTATCATTTAAGCAAAGAAAAAGATAGTTCATTGTTTTCCAGGTTATATTTAAAAAGAAATCGCTCTTCATCTAGCAATGAAGAAATGATTGATTCATCGATTGTTGACTCGGCTAAGTGCCACATCAGTGATATTCCAGCTATACTGTGCCGAATGACGAAATGAAAATGACTATTACGTGGGGGATAACTTCCTATATACATGGTGATGTTCTGATAATCTGGGTCCTATTTTTGATTATCTGTCTGGCATGGGGTATACTTTTTGTCACAACTGTCTGAAAAGGGGTATAGGTTTTTGTTTGGTTTATTCTTCACAAATTGAGGCTTAAAGAGACTTTAGTTAGAGAACAGTATGAGATGGGGTCTAAAATTTGCATCAGAATCAGTCTGTAAAGTGCTCGGGGTTCAGCGGCCCCGGAAGAACACCCCCATCATTTTGCAAGGTAGGCCAGGGACTGTTACATGAGAATGCATAATAGTGCCGCTTCGAAATAATTGCAAAATTACCGTTGTTGTTTAACTTTATTATATGTATTTTTCAGTTTTTACCTGCAAATTTTGTTTTCGTTGTTTTCTTAAAGTTTATCCCTTGCTAACGATGAAATAAACAACATACACAAATGTATATTGATGTATTCAAATATGCAACAAATTATGGCTTCTATTATTAAAGACTGTCGAGATAAAAAGACATTTTAAATCAGTGGCCAATCTGGCAAAAAGTAAACAGTATACTGCACAACACGGTACACTCGTCTTGCAAAACTACGTGTTAAATTTCTTTTTTAAGACTTAGGGACCGACCATTTAACTTGAAGGGGGGGGGGCAATTGGATTTTTTTCTACAAAATTTTCCGATTCTGAAGCTTGGAAGAAAAAAAGTAATTACATGTAATTAAAAGTAATTAATTTTTATTATTTTGGCTGGGTATACAAATGTATGTTAGAAACAAATATAACTTGCCATTTCACACTGTTTGGTTAGGTTTTCAGTCCATATAGACAAAAAATTCCAAGTATTGTGTCTGATTCTTTTTTACTTCTTGCCAAGATTAAGAGGGAGGGGTCGCGCGCACTCCTCACAGCCCCTTCCTATGTGCATGTCCCCTCCCCTCTTCAAGTTAAATGGTTAAAAACTGAAAAAATACATATAATAAATAATTGAATAATTAAACAACGGGAATTTTTGCAATTATTTCGAAGCGGCACTATTAAGCTTTCTCAAGTAACAGTCCCCGTCCTACCTTACAAAGTGGTGGAGTGTTCTTCTGGGGCCGCTGAACCCCGACCCCTTTACAGACTGATTCTGATGCCAATTTTAGACCCCATCTCAGACTGTTGTCTGACTAAAGCCTCTTTAAACCCCAATTTTTGAAGAATAATCCAAGCAAAAACCTATACCCCTTTTCAGACAGTTGTGACAAAATGTATACCCCATGCCAGACAGATAATCAAAAATAGGACCCTGATCGTCAGAACATCACCATGTATATAAGACGTTATCCCCCACGTAACAGTCATTTTCATTTCGTCATTCGGCACAATATAGCTGGAATAACACTGATGTGGCACTTAGCCGAGCCAACAATCGATGAATCAATCATTTCGTCATTGCTAGATGAAGAACGATTTTTTTAATATAACCTGGAAAACAATGAACTATCTTTTTCTACGCTTAAATGATACTTTTTCTATTTTTTTCATTTAATTGTTTCGTTAAAATATGGTTTATTTCATTTTGTATTATTCCGTTTCGTTTCGGTGAATTTCGTTTCGTTTCGATTTTGTTTTGCATTTTACAGGTACCCTCATGGTAGTTAGGTAGTTTGATTACAAAAAAGGGTGTGCTTGACTTGCATTAATTAGTAAGTCATAAAGTTTGCCAGTTGCTTGCCCATGCCCATGGTTTGTGGTTCTCTCTGGGTACTCTGACTTCTTCCACCACTAAAACTGGTTGCCATGATATAGCTGAAAATACCAAAAATCAAAATCAAATCAAATTTGTAGGGGTCTGTAAAACTTGTATTGACATTAGTATTGTGCATGAATGGTCGAACATAAATTTTTCAACAAGGTTTTAGCATTATTATTACGGTAGCCGGTAAAATCGCCACCACCTCAAACCGTCCTCAGTTAAATCGACCCTATATGTATAGATTTATGGTGTTTAACGCCACTCAGTTTCAACAATACAATATTTCAGTTATATTGTGGCGATCAGTTTTATTTTTAATATTGGTTAGGAAACCCGAGTTCCCGAAGGAAGCCACCAACCTGTCACAAGTCACTGACAAACTTTATCACATAATGTTGCATCGAGTACACCTAGGGGCCCAGATGGCTCAATGAGTCAGGTCGCTGGATCTAACAACTCGTACAAGCCTATCACCAATACGGCGTGGGTTCGAGCCCGGCTTTGTAATTTACAAAAAATGGTGCACTCGACTCGCAACCGCAAGTGATAAAGTTTACCAGTTGCTTGCCCATGGTCGGTGGTTCTCTACGGGTACTCCGGCTTCCTCCACCACTAAAACTGGTCACCATGATATAGCTGAGATATTGTTGAAAGTGTCGTTAAACACCAAAAATCAAATCAAATCAAATACACCTCGCCATGAACGGGGTTCAAACTCACAACTTTAGTGGTAATAGGCACAAATTGCACAGGTAGCTGTAAATCCAACTACCTTATGACCATGACGGCCATATAGATATCTATTTATGGGTGAATTAAAAAAAAATGACCGGCAAAGTGAAAAATTTTGAGAATTTTCAACTTGCCTGAACAGTTTTTTTAAATATAACATTATGTACATTTGTATTATATACATGTACCTTCTAGTTGAAAGATCCGAAGTTTCAATGCAATAGACAAAGACATAAAAAAGTTTCATATCTTTTAATAACCAGAATTTTGTTTGAAAAATTAAAACATCAATACATCAAAAACACCCTTGTGAAATGTCTAATCAAAAGAAATAACTTTTTTTCATCAAAATTGTGACAGGCACACAATTGATAAAAACTAGACCTTCCATGAGTTTCTTCTCTTATATATATGCAAAAAAATTGTATTTTTAGAATAAACTTTTAATAATTACTTTCACTTCTGGCTTTAAAAGTTTTTATATGGAAAAAATGTGATGAAATAAATGCCAAAAAATCTCATTTTTTGTTAATCTAGGCAATTCTGAATATGTGTGCAAATTTTTTTTCCGATATTCAGCAGTGATTGGGATTAGAGGGGGCCATGCGCCATTTATCACATTCCATCTGAAAATGTCCCATTGAAATCAGAAATATTTACAAAGAATGTAAAAGAATGGCCCATTGAAATTCTGAATGCCAACAGAAAATGTCCCATTATTAATATTTTAATCCTAATCACTGGATATTGTGATTTGTAACTGCAAAATATTAGATTTCAAAATGGTCCTATTTTACCTTATTTTGTTGCACTCCTGACATTTGACATGTTTATGAATGAATATCATTTTTGAATCATAAAACAAGACAACTCTTGGAAATTTTGCAATCAAATGATTGTTTTGAAATTGTTTAACAATTTTAGACACGTTTCTCATATATTATTGACTTAGGGGTACTATTATCTGGCAATAAATCTAAAGTTTTCACAAATATATAATGTTGAAAACTTTTCTGTAAATTGACTTTGAAATGTGTAGAAATGGTTGTAATTATATTGTTAAACATACTGAAAATTACTACAAATAGTAACAAGCAATCTCTGCAATTTATTAAAAAGTGCTTAAACAGTCATTGCCCATTTTCAAACAATTTTGTTGCACTCCTGACTAAATCATGATAATGGAAGTAACAATAAATTTAAGAACATAAAACACAAAAAATCATATTATTTGAGCAAAACTAAACTAATGAAATTTTGCTGCAATTATAGTTACTGTAAATTCAGAAATTAATGCGATGTTTTTATTAATGCGAAAAATGCGACTGATTGGCGATCGCAATAATTAAACCTCGCATTTTTAATGTTCATTCTCTGGACCAATTTCTGTTTGATTTATCTCCCTTTTCTTACAGAGGTAAGATCGACAGGTGCATGTTATAGATTTCTGACACCTAGGAAGTGGTGAAGCGTGTACATGTTTATTGATTATTTTGATTACAATTTCCTGTGTAAATATGTCTAGGGACAAAATAAAGTGTGTATTTAAACATCTGTGTTTCAAAATAATGACTTGTCAGTTTCATTCGATGTTTTTTCGTCATAAGGGTAGATAAAAAATATTTTAGTTTCTCACCGATCTAATTACCGGTATATAAAACTGTGTTTATAAATGCCAGATTTTTATTTTATTTTATTTTATTGGCGGCTTTTCTTTTAGCCCCACGTTTGGTGGTCATGGTTGTTTTGTCGGTGGCAAGGGCGTTGACGATCTCAGTATTAGCAGCTTCTTTGCTTGTAGCTTTAGCAGGGTCTGGTAGACGTAAGACAATGTCATCTGGAGCGCGTTTCTTAGTGACAAACTTCCACATAGACATGTTGAAACGTTGATGATTTCTCCCCCGAAAATTCATCTATTTATGGCATTTTTTTAATATCTAATTACCGTATAGTTAATTGAGTAATATTTTATTTTAAAATATCACTTTGAAAAAAAGCCGACTAGAATTTGTTTGTAAAACTGAGCTTGTTCCAATAAAAGATTCATACAAGCCATAATTCTTTTAAACTGCCGTTTTTGTTAACTTATTTATTTTGTACACTTCAGTTGATCTTTCTTTGAAATTTTATTAACCTTTATATCACCCAAGCCAAGCCCCAAGCCTTCGGATGTTCAATTACTGTCGACTCAGCACGTGACTAAAGTTCACCTGTTACAAAAGTTTCTAGATCCCCACAAGCACGCTTTGATCGATAATACATTTCCAACTTGTGGAAAGCTTTCTAGATTCTCAATCACATGAAAAATGTGTGTACAAAGGCCAAGGGAAATGTGTATAAACTTCAACTGAAGGTAAACATGACAGTGGCTTACAAGGGGATTAACGACGTACAAATACGAAAATGAAAACACATAAATTTTACATCGATTTTTTTTTCTTTATCTTGGCGTGTCGCATTAATTAAACCTCGCATTTTTGCCGCCGGTTGAGGAATCGCAATAATTTCTGAATTTACAGTACATAAATCATGGTTAAAAGGTATAACCTTTATATAACTTGCCTATAATCTTGAATTATTCAGTAAAATTATGCAATAAAACTGATAAAATATATAGTTAAGAAGCTAATAGTGTGTTATAAGACATTTTTCTTATAGGGAGACATTCTGATAGCACATGGGCTAGACTAGAAACATGCTTACTTATTTATTTCTGCTATATACATATATAACCATTGATGATTTAACATTTTTGTTGCACTCCTGACCATGAACATAACAGACTTTAAAGAAGAATTATGATTCATGAAGCATAAAAGAATTTGTTCTTGTGGCCGTAGTAGATTTGTTTTGGTATTGTCTTCAATTTACAACAACTTTTCATTGTTTTGTTTCTAAATTTTGAACCCTTAATTTGGCAAAAATAATAATATTTATTTTTCATTCTCTATGTTAGAAGT
Organism: Gigantidas platifrons; assembly: GCA_002080005.1. Taxonomy (NCBI): domain Eukaryota; kingdom Metazoa; phylum Mollusca; class Bivalvia; order Mytilida; family Modiolidae; genus Gigantidas; species Gigantidas platifrons. The sequence goes on along the minus strand of MJUT01009315.1, from coordinate 236,985 downwards.
TTATTGAAAATCTATACTGCTGAAAAATGCATTTTTTTCTCTAGATAGTAATAAAGAACATTTATACATACTCTCAGACATATCATATGAAGTTTTCTATATCTAATGTTAGTCTGTTTTGCAGGTTTTGAATATGTGTCAGGAGTGCAACACATTCAGAGCTGATTATATTTTTCAATAAAAGTATGTTGATTATCTATCCAAGAACTTTAATTTCTTTTTTAAATGGAAACTAATAGGATAAATTTAGTCTTCAAATGTAAAAAAAAATCATGTATATATATATGCTATCATTAAAAAAGTAATAAGAAAAGTTATAATTATCATATCTGGCTGATCAAAATTAAAAAAAGAGACAGTCTCCAATAACAACATTGGCATCAATTTAGTTCTTAATTACTAAAATAGATGCTAACTGTTCATATTAGGGCTATTCCAGTAAAAATTCCCTAGGGGATTAGAATTATACCCACCACCAAGAAAACTTAGTTTCTCCCCAGACCCCCCACCAAAAGAAAAAATTGACAAATCCTGAATTAAATAATTTCAATATTTGAAACCTTACCCTCAATTCTAGCAGGCTTCATATATATGTTCCAGACCATACGCGTATTTGGACCGTACGCGTATGGTCCGGACCGTATGCATATATTTTCAAAATACCTATACGGTCGGACCGTACGCGTACGGTCTGCCTAGTTTCAAGAGATTATCGAGGCTTCAAAAATATTTTACAGATCAACGTTATTCGAATCTAAAATATATTTTAATTATCGCAATTGTACAATTTAGAAATAAGTCTAATTTAATCTATTACAAACTTACATGTCCTGAATTTAGTATGTTCGTAATAAGTGAATTCTGCTCACTCACACAAAATAGTTTGAAATTGAATAAAGTTATTAAAGTAATCGTCAGTAAACAGAATGTGGAAAGAAACATTTTAAGCATATTTAGGAACTTTATTACAAAAACCATCAAACCAACTGTTTACTCGTGAGAAGACTGAGAGAATTACTAATGTTTTAATGAATGGAAAAACTGATTCAGCTAGATTCCGGCAATATAAGTACCTCATAATTTAAATATAAATGCAAGGGAACATGCAAATAACCTCGTATGTAGATAGTAGAAATTCTTCTTAAATTGTTTGCCGGAAGTTAAGCTGCACAAAAATATAGTCCACGAAAATCCAATATGGAAGACATACTAAGTTAAATCTAATCATGCAAAACTAATTAAAACTTTAACTTTTATTCATGAAAATAATTGAAATATAGAAAATTCTTTAAAATATAACCTTATCAAACTTTCATGTAACTGACATGTGAAAAGTAGTTCTATTTATCCGCCTACTACGTACGAGGTTATTTGCAGGGTAGCGAGAATGGCCGAATTGTTACGATTGTGCGAAAATGTAGACAATTAAAATTATAGTTCAGAAACTGTTTACTTTTCATGAGGTGATGGTGTTTTGTTTAAAGTAATAATAATTATGATAAATGTAATTTCTAAAACTCAATAAAAGTTTATGATATAATGTTTGTATTGTAAAAACCCATATGGTCTAAATACCCGTATGGTCCAGCTCGTACTAGACCATATGAGTATACTCCTACGGTCGGACCGTACGAGTATACTCATACGCGTATGGTCTGGAACATATACATGTACAAAAGAATGTTTAATCCACAAAATTATTACTGACATATTTTATTGTTCATTATTAAACAGAAATATTGGACCCTTTATGTCAGATTGCTTATAAAGTGAGAATTCTGGCAGCAACTGGTACTGAAACTGATGCACAAGAAGATAATAAGAACAATTTAATCAACAGAAAGGATAGTCATATAGTCATATTCCTGTACAGCAAATAGGGACTATGCAACAAAAAAGTGTGAATTTTTTATGGACTGCTCAAACAAAATTGACCTGTAAAAACTATTTTTCTAATAATAATCTACAGGAAGACCAATTTTGTTTAGGACTGTTCCAGAGTTAAATGTATGGGGGGTGGGGGGGGGTTGGAAGGCACATTTTATTTAGACCCACCATGTATAAATTTTGAAAACCTGTACTCCCCACCATGTAGAAAATAATTATTACAAGTACATCCACCATGCATAAAATCAAATAAAATTTCTGAGTTTACAAGTTTCTTGGGCAATTATACATTAATATAGATTTTTAAGTTGGTATTCTATCCTCCTGGCTTGGATTTCTTAAAACAAACTTAAAATCAAAATTCAGACGTATGTTTGAATTTTGCTTAACTGCATTAGTTAGTATTTAAGTTTTGATACTCCTGTCCAAGACCACATGATTAGGACAAATGTGATGACTAACTTCCTGTTCATTAATTGCAATATTCCAGCAACACAATTTGTATGCTGTGTACATCATACAACTTGTACACTACTGAAGGATGTGTGATTTTTACAGTGCTTCAAACAGACGTACATGTATGCTGCAGTTAGATTGTTGCCATCACTCAAAGTTCTATCACTGGCACCATGAATATTTTTTTTTTTACCTTTAATTTCTTTTTTCCCCATGTCGTATTTAATGACACAGTATACATCATTGTGTTAGTATACAATTATTGACTTTGATATAGGTTGCTACAGGGATTTATCAACCTGAAAAAAGTTATATTCACTGAGCCGAAGGCGAGGTGAATATTGTTTTTTGAGGGTTGATAAATCCCAGTAGCAACCTATTACAAAGTCAATGATCGTTTTATTATATGATTATACATGGGAAAAAACGTTTCCGGCATATTTTTAGCTTTTAAATATGTCCGGAATATTTTGACAGCTACATTTGTTGCTCTACGCGTGTTTTTGGAATCTTTTTCTTTCAAGATTCTTCTGAATTCAGCCTCGTCCACTGTGGCAAACCGTGCAGACGACAATTCATTGTCCATTTTATTATTATTTTTATGTACAGACGTCAACAAGCATTCTCTGATAGAGAATGACGTCAAGGAACCCCGGATGAAAGATGCCACCTGATTGGCCAATGTTGCCGAGAGACGTAAAATTTCATTGGAACGTGGAATTCTGGAATCTATATTTCTATTTTTAGCCCAAATTGGGGTGACATTACAGTCCACACTACCTATGAGCTAATTTTAGCTCATTTGAGGTTGACATTGCACGTACGCATTACTTTTCAAGTTGATTTTAGCCAATTAGAAACTAGATAAAGTTCAATCATATAATAATACCTATTATTATATTTTGGATAGTCTCTTGGCCAGTGTCTTTCAGCTAGAGACTACATCCTCTGTCATCCAGGCGTTGACCTCTTTCAAATTTTTATTTTCCATTACTTTCTCTTTTTTTAAAATATGCTTTAAATATATGCTAATATCTATGTAACATTTCCAAATTTGAACTCAATTGATTGGATAATAAAAAAAAAAAAAGATATAAGCCTTTAATGTACTTTTTCAAGATATTTTCAAGACATTTCAGGACAATTTTCAGGTCAAATTATTTCCACCTAAAAAAAATTTGTTTTTATTTATTTTTAAATATTCTTCAAATATATGCTAATATCTATAACATTTTAAAATTTGAACTTAATCCATTGGATAATAAAAAAGATATAAGCCTTAATGTACTTTTCAGGACATTTCAGGTCATTAGTGTAACCCTTCAATGGGAGGTAACTCTAGCACAATAGTACTTCCGGTTGCAGGAAACCCGATCGAAATCGCGAGAAAAACACTCGTTTATAACGATTATTTCCATTTACACGTATTCTGTTTTTCTTAGATGAGGCAGTGGAGATTAAGGAAACCCACCATGCACAGAATTAAAATAATTTCGTGACCGACCATATATAATTTTAAATCTTACATGGCCACTCCC
>MJUT01009315.1:184967-198952 GCA_002080005.1 Gigantidas platifrons | reverse complement strand
GGATGCGGTTGTTTTTTCCGTACGGACAGCGCTACTGCATTTAATTTTTTTTTTTTTTACTATTTTTGCAATAAAATCGGCAATGCGGCGACGAATTTCCACATGCGGGCGGGCCTGAGAACCAAGAAATTAACTTTTTATGGCCTTAGTTCAATTTGATTTATAATATGAAAATATATATATTTTTATTTATTTATTTGTAACAAGGCTGCCTTAGTACATACAGCAGAAACTACCAGAGTCAAGTTCTTCCTGGATATGTTAATAGAAAGAAAGAGACCTGTGATGTTAGTAGGTACAGCTGGTACAGGTAAAACAGTATTGATGCAGGGCAAGTTATCAGACCTCTCTGATGAATACATGGTGACTAATGTACCATTTAATTTCTACACTACGTCAATGATGTTACAAGGGATATTAGAGAAACCTTTAGAGAAGAAGGCTGGCAGGAATTATGGTCCTCCTGGTACAAGAAGACTCGTTTATTTTGTAGATGACATGAATATGCCTGAGGTAAGAATTTATTTAGCAGTACAATACAACCTGTCTTTAGAGACCACTTACTTATGGGAGACCACTTTAGAGTGAGTGATTATTGTTTAATGCCATATGAGCAATTTTAACATCGTGAGAACAAGTTACATTCAATGAGATGATGACGATGTCCACTTTGGACTAGAACAACACACTTTGTTCAATTTTTATAGTGCTAGTGTAGCATTTAATTGTGTCCTCTAGTTCAAAGTGTCCGCCAGACACTTTAAAATATGTTAGTGTCCAGCAGACATTATTTCATATCGGAATCTCTATAAAATATTGTCCGGGGGGACACTTTAACATAAGACACTATTATGTCTTACCCAAACCCTATACTAGGTTACAATTTCATAACAACGGACACTATTTCATATCGCAATCTCTATAAAATATTGTCCAGGGGCACACTTTAACATAGGACACTATTATGTCTTACATTAGCTCACTGAAACAACAGTCTGAGGGTTGACATGTCACTCCTCTCTAACACATTCTGATTCCGAGCCAGCCAATCTTTGCTCTTGCTCCTTAATACTGCATGCTTAGCAGAGAAGCAACAAATACCAAGTTTGTAGTCTTTTTGTTGGACCTGATCGGGTCTGGAGCACACGATCTACTGCACTCAAGGTGAACACATTAATCATTACACCCCTTGGTTACGACTACTTATATGTTGTATCTCTTCATTAAATATTTAGAAAAGACACATTTTGAGAGACCACCTGTTTTGAAAGACCATACTTTAAGATGTTCCAACTCTTCATTACCTTTGTAGAATTGACCTCTTTTGAGAGACCATACTTAAGGATGTTGCAACTCTTCATCACCTTTGTAGAATTGACCTCTTGAGAGACCACCTGTCTTGAAAGACCATACTTAAAGGTGTTGCAACTCTTCATCACCTTTGTAGAATTGACCTATTTTGAGAGACCACCTGTCTTGAAAGGCCATACTTAAGGATGTTGCAACTCTTCATCACCTTTGTAGAATTGACCTCTTTTGAGAGACCACCTGTCTTGAAAGACCATACTTTAAGATGTTGCAACTCTTCATCACCTTTGTAGAATTTACCTATTTTGAGAGACCACCTGTCTTGAAAGACCATACTTAAAGATGTTGTAACTCTTCATCACCTTTGTAGAATTGACCTCTTTTGAAAGACCATACTTAAGGATGTTGCAACTCTTCCTCACCTTTGTAGAATTGACCTCTTTTGAGAGACCACATGTTTTGAAAAATCATACTTTAAGATGTTACAACTCTTCATTAACAATTATATAAATTAAAGTTGAAAGGAAGTATTTATATTTATGAATAAGACGGAAGAACAGATAGAACATGTATATGATTCACTAGTATTTATTTGATACAGGTTGATCAATACTTCACAGTACAGCCACACACTCTTATCAGACAGCATATAGACCATGGTCATTGGTATGATAGACAAAAGTTAACATTGAAGGAAATCCATAACACACAGTATGTGGCCTGTATGAATCCAACAGCTGGTAGCTTTACAATAGATTCAAGACTTCAGGTATAGGATTATACAATTGCTGTCATTTAAGTTGTTTTTAATGGGATTGTAACAAAACTTCCAACATATTTTGTTCTTCAATTTGTTAAAATATACAACACAAATCTAATGTATTTCTTAAAGCTGAAAAAAATGGCATGGTTACACAAATCTAATGTATGTCTTAAAGCTGAAAAAAATGGCATGGTTACACAAATCTAATGTATGTCTTAAAGCTGAAAAAAATGACATGGTTACACAAATCTAATGTATGTCTTAAAGCTGAAAAAAAATGGCATGGTTACACAAATCTAATGTATGTCTTAAAGCTGAACAAAATTGCATGGTTGAACTTCCATTTTTCCAGTGAAAACCGCTGTCTTGACCAATATTCGATTCCATATATAATGGAGTTATTTTTCAATACTGATTTTGTGTATTTTATATGAAATACAAATGTAGGTGTTAAAATTAAGGTTATGTAATGTAATGAAGGAGAATTTGTCCTAAATTAGAAGATTTTAGAGGTGATCAGTGAAGGAATGGCAAAAATTATAAATCTATCCTGCAAGACAAGACCACAATGGCCTGTAAAACTTGTTTATATGATCAAAGGCCAAGATTGAGAGTGCCTTGTGACGAATATCCCTATATAATGTGGCATACAAACAAGTTGTACAGGCCTCTACGGCAAGACAGTTTTCAATCCTTTTTTTTTACGTATATGATTTTAATAATAGAAAAAAATCAAAATGATAGTCATTGTGGCAATACCAGGAATACTATCTGCAAGTACTTTAGACTGAATCTGAGAAAAACCAATGGTACAATACAATAATCAATGATAACACTTCCACTTACTATTCTATTTATTGAATGGGTTGGCAAGAATCGCCAGTATTCTTATGTCATTTATTTACATGTCATTGTTTTACGTCTTCTTAATATGTCCTATCACATTGTTTTACAGCGTCATTTCTCTGTGTTCTCCATCAACTTTCCAAACATGGATGCCTTACAGACAATCTACACCAGTATTCTGTCACAGCATCTCGACATTAATGGTTTCCCTACACCAGTACAGAAATATTCTACACTTCTAGTCAATGGAGCACTGGCACTCCATACAAGGGTTTCATCAACTTTCTTACCAACTGCCATCAAATTCCATTATGTGTTTAATCTTAGAGATCTATCAAACATATTTCAAGTAAGTCAAATATTTAATTTGTTATGATAATTAGTCCCCTACCGTCACATTAAAATTTTAAGTTTTCCAGACTTTTTTTTTTATGTCCTTCGATAAATTGACTTGATATTTGGTATGTGGCTATATCTAGACAAGTTACAGTTTATGTTCGAATTTCGTTTTGGTCGAATGATTTTTGGCTGAGTTATGGCCCTTGAACTTGTATTTTTTGTTCAAATTTTAAGTTTTCCAGACTTTTTTTTTACGTCCTTTGAGATATTGACTTTATATTGGGTATGTGGCTATATCTGGATGAGTTACAGTTTAAGTTCGAATTTCGTTCCGGTCGAATGATTTTTGGCTGAGTTATGGCCCTTGAACTTGTATTTTTTGTTCAAATTTTAAGTTTTCTGGATTTTTTTAGACATCCTTTGATATATTGACTTGATATTTAGTATATGGCTATATCTAGATGAGTTACAGTTTTAAGTTCGAATTTCGTTCTTGTCGAATGATTTTTGGCTGAGTTGTGGCCCTTGAACTTGTATTTTTTGTTTAAATATTAAGTTGTCCAGACTTTTTTTTAGCGTCCTTTGATATATTGACTTGATATTTGGTATGTGGTTATATCTAGATGAGTTACAGTTTAAGTTTGAATTTCGTTCTGGTCGAATTACTTTTGGCTGAGTTATCACCCTTGAACTTGTAATCTAAAATCTAGTCACTGCAAGGTGATACTTCTAATATTTTAGGTCCTCTGATTTTTGCAGCCGGTAGGGGACAATGTATTGCTATGTGCAATACTCTCAGAATTCTTGTTACTTTTGTGATATTTCATTTTGATCTTTAGAACTACAAAAAAGTGGGGGGGGGGTTGTAATACAGTTGTCCTTCAAACATACCAACTGCCATCAAATTCCATTATGTGTTTAATCTTAGAGATCTATCTAACATATTTCATGTAAGTCAAATATTGATTATGTTATGATGATTACTTTTGTCATATTTCATTTTGATCTTTAGAATAGAAAAGAGGGGATGGGTTGTAATACAGCTGTCATTCTAACACTACAACAGCGTAATAGGGGAAAGGTTTGATAATCCATATAGTGGATTGATGTAAAACTTGATAATGTCGCCAAAATGTTTACTAAGTGAAATTTTCTGCTGAATTGTTCCTAACAATTTTGATTCAGGAATAGGTGACTTCAGTATATTTGCCTTGTTTCTCTTTTTTGACAAACATTGGAGACAACCAAAAGGGCAATCAACAATGAAAAATCCAGAGAAACTGACTACATTGGGCACACAAGACAAGGACAAAACAAAACACAACACAATATGTGTTGGACACCACTATATGCAAACAAACACAAATAGCATAAATAAGACATGATCCTACTACAAACAACTGGAGGTAAAGACAAGCCAAACATCGTTTTTATGCAGAAACCATAACGGACATCACAACACAGAACTAAGAACGTAAAGACACATAATAGTTATTTTAAATTACATGAAAAAAACAAGTTAAAAGTGTTATTGAATCCCTATTCCTAGAAATAAATTGTAAATTTAAACATTGATCCTAGACTATTAAGTAAAGTCAAGAAGAATGATTGTAGCCTACTTTCTGAATACAGAGACTTTATTATTAGTTTAAGGATATTTATTCATTTAAGAAACAGCCTACTATAACACATATATAAAATAAATTTACATATTGTAAGCTTCAAACTTTGTTCTTGAATTCAATATATATTTGACCTCACTAATTGCTAATACTTTATGAAAAGAAAGTTTAAAACAGTAATGGTCAACCCTTCTATCAATATTAGCAAAATTAACAACCACCTCTCTTCAAATCATTGAACACATAAAAGATCGTAGCATATGGTATTGGAAGTCCAGATCCTGACAGGCACAAAAAAGTGACTGGATTAAACCTACCAATCTGATAATTGGATCTCCAGTGACAATACAGATATAAACAAACAATTTTAAAAACCTGCACAGCTTCACTTCCACTTAAAAGACCACAATTTAATACAAATATGTATCTGATTTGTAATTTCAGGGATTGTTGTTTGCTATGCCAGAATGTGCTAAGACTAATGTTGATCTTATAAGGTTGTGGATGCATGAGGCTGAACGTGTTTATGGAGATAAATTTATTGACGAACATGACATAGAAACATTTCGAAAACTTGTTAAAAACATTTGTGCGAGAACTTTTGAGGTAAAAACTTGTTAAAAACATTTTTTAGAGATCTTTTGAGGTAATTAACATCTACTGCTATTTATTAAACATTAAAAATTTACTTGACCAGTTGACGTAAAAAAACAAACTGGTCTTCATATTGCAGTTGGGCAGTTTAAAAAAAATGGCTACTGTCATATTTACCAGCCTAAGTGGTTCCTAGGATTATCAATGTTGTTTTTAATTACTTCAAAATATGTGTCCCTGTATCAAGAATAATTCTGCAAAAAATCTTTTATTTATCTTTAATGACAAGAAAGTTATGACAGAAAAAGATGCCAAAAAAGTCAGGAGTGCAACACTTTTTTGGGACACTTTTAAAAATAACACTTTTTCAAAAGAGTCACAAAAAAATAATATGCATACTGCATTATTAAAAGTTATAGAAAATAACTTTTCACTGTATAAGCTTTCTTTTAAGCATAAAATTAAGTGTTTTCCAATATGTTCATGTATTTAAATGTTCAATTAAATAAAGTACCTACTCTGTCAGGAGTGCAACAAAATATTTTGTGGTTTTGAATAAATACTTATCTACAGCTTAAATATCTCTTTTCTAATGGACAATTGCTTCATCAGATATATTTATTGTATATTGTCTTTAAAATAAATAGCATATATTGCAACAAAAGTGTAAAGTATTAATTATATGAAAGATTTATTGAGGTAATATAAAATGTCAGGAGTGCAACATTTGATGTTTAAATTATCACAGTTCTGTAGAAATGAATAAAATATATTATTTTGTTTTATTTTTCAAGAAACCCCAGTCCAAAGAATAGTTGACAGTCACTACTTTGTCCAATACTGTATAAATGTTTCCACTGAGAGCATTTAATTCATGTCAGGAGTGCAACTAATTTTGATACAATTCCACCATGTTCACTTTAAGACATTTTTTTTGCCTCTGATTAACGTAATTTCAGATTAATAAAGATGCATTAAGTTTTTATAATTATATGTTTTGCTTTTTACATTGAATGTGTAAAGTCAGAGTTTATTACATAACAAAACAACCATTTGTAATTTGTTTTCTTCTACAGAATGTATTTCAAATGTTTTAAGGTCAGGAGTGCAACAAATTTAATCTCATAAGGTAGCCAATATATCTGTTGTAAAGTGGCTTAATATTAAAAACAAGTTTAAGTTTTATTACAAAAGACTATTTTCTTTTGCTTTTTGCAGTGAAGTGCATTTATGGTAAATCAATTTCTAGGCCTGGCTACCGCCTTTACTGCAAATCAGAATTTCAGAAAATTTAGAATAAAAGAAAATATAACAAATATTTGTTTCTCACTTGTATTTATTATTGCTTTGTGATGAAAGAAAGTAACAAAGTTGTAAAAAAGGGTTATGATATTAAGCAATAAGAAATACTCCTTTTATTTGAATTTAGTTACTCATATTTGTCTAAGACTACTCAGTGTCAGGAGTGCAACATAATGAAATGTATGAAAATATGTTTTATGTATGAAACAAATCAGTTATAATCTTATTTCAATGTAACTAATATCAAATTATGATCAGATATGGTAACTGGTAATTGGAAAATGTTTTTGGTGAGTAATTATTCATTCTCCTGTCTGATAGTTTCATTTTTATAAGTTATGATTTCAATTATCTAAGATTAAGTAGGCTGTGAAGTTGAATTTGGTAGAAATATTACACTAGAGAGAATGTACATAATTTATTTTAGTTATAAATTAAAAGAAAATTCCATTTCATAACATTATCTGACTTTAGATGCTTTTTCTAACCCTCTATATGGTTATGTCAGGAGTGCAACATTCTAACGATATTGGGAGTATTGAAATTTGTGTACTTTCAGGGTCCAAAATGATTGATTTCTCGAAAATAAAGTATTAATTAGTTTCCATTAGATGAAGGCACAAAATAAATACATAATTTTTAAGCTGCAGTTAATTTTTGTACTTAATCTTCACTCAACAGTTGATTATTGCTTAAAAATATGAATACCGGTATGCACAAAAAGATTTTTTTTAAAGAGATTTTTCAACAAAATAAAAAAAATATGCTGTATTTCATATAAAAGTTTCTTCATATATTGCTCATGAACAATTTTGGGACAAAATAAATGTATTTTGCTAACAGCATTGGGTTTTTTTTTAAAGTACAAAAATGTAAAAGACAATTGTCAGGAGTGCAACACTTGTAAGCAAAATATATCTTAACTTTGGGCTCTGTCACTAGGCAACATATTCATGTAATTTTTTGTGTATGGTGTTCCTTATTCATTAAACTAAGATTATTAGGTAATTTTTTTGGAAACTTTTGGTTTTCTTTAGCACTACAAAAACTATTAGACATCATATTGATAAAAACCAAGGCAAAAAAATAAGAAAATCTAGCTTTTTAACAAATTTAATCTATATCACTTGGAACTTATGACTTAAAAATGAAATATCATACATAACTTATTATTTGAAAACAAAAAATATCATATCTTTGTTACACAACTGAAGTAACCAAGCATATACATTACTCGGTATGCATTAAAATTTTATGACACTTTGCTTGCAAAAAAATGTTTTGAAAAATTTATTTTTGTTCAATATGCTTAATCCAACTAGTTTTATAAACTTGAATGTATATACAACCAGAAACTAATAAGACAATTGGGTTTTTAGTAGGTCTAATTTTGGCATATTTCCTCAATTTTTTAGCCATTTTTTTTAAACTGCCCAGTTGCCATCTAATATAGGTCACCCAAATAATATGTTCATAAAATTACTTAACAAAACTTTTTGATAAATTTTATTGCTAGAATGAATTGTACTATTTTACCAGGTTTTATACTATGTCCAGCAATAACTAATTATACCCCCGCTCCCCGGAGGTGGGGGGTGGGGGGGGGTATACTGTTTTTACCTCTGTCCTTCCGTCCATCCAAGATATTTTTTGTCGCATTTTTCTCAGCAACTATTGATGGTAGAAATCTGATATTTGGTCACAAGCTTCATATAGATATGCCATTTTGTGTGAAGCGTTTTTGGACCCATCAGATTCCTACTTCCTGTTTGCCGGCTTTGTTGGTTTTTTATACACATTGAACATATATGCACATTTTTCGTCACCTTTTTCTCAGCAACTATTGATGACACAAATCTTATATTTGGTCACGAGCTTCATATGGGTACCCCATATCGTGGTAAGCGTTTTTGGACCCATCAGATTCCTACTGCCTGTTTGCCGACTTTGTTGATTTTTATACACATTGAACATATATGCACATTTTTCGCCACATTTTTCTAAGCAACTATTGATGACAGGAATCTGATATTTGGTCACAAGCTTCATATAGGTATGCCATATTGTGGGAAGCGTTTTTGGACCCGTCAGATTCCTACTTCCTGTTTGCCGACTTAGTTGGTTTTTATCAGACATGATTTTCGTCCGCTTTAAAGCGGAATTCCGCTTTTTTTTTCCGGATTTTATTGTTTTACCATTACGATTCCTTTTTTATAGTATATTCAATACTTCCGATTTTGCCGATTTCCGCTTTTTTGTTGTCCTCGTAAAATCAGGTCTGTTTTTATACACATTGAACATATATGCGGGGGTATCATAAGTGAGCATTAGCTCACATTTCATCTTGTTATTCCTGTGGTATTCTTCATGAAACACTTATAACTGTAAGGGAATATGCACATAGCAAAATATAACTGTTACAAATTTGTGCATAAATTTCAGAAACCATATGAATTGTTAAATTGATACATATAATTGTTTGATGGTCATCTACCCACTTTATGTTATTGGTGCCTATCTGAAATCCCTGCTGGCTGTCAATAACGAAATACCATTGCATATGAAGTTTTTTTCCCCAAATAGTCAAGACTATTTAATGCCACATCTGTGCCGGAATGTTTTATCTAGCTTTCTTCCTTTGAAAATACCTATGTTGACAAATGTATACTGATTTTCCCATCATCCTTTCATTGAAAATTAACTTGTCACCATGATATAGCTGAAATATTGATGAATTGGCATTAAACAACAATCACTCGCTGATTTTTCAGTGTTAAATGTTGATGTTAGCAAATTCATATTAATTTTACAGGATGTAAGTGAAGAGCTTCTAGACAAGAAACCATTGATATATTGCCACTTTGCTCAGGGAATAGGTGATCCTCGATACAACCCTGTAGAAAGCTGGACTGAACTTAATAAACTTTTAACGGAGGCATTAGTCAATCATAATGAACTGAATGCTGCAATGAATCTGGTTCTGTTTGAAGATGCCATGGCTCATGTTTGCAAAATTAATCGAATTTTGGAATCTCCACGAGGAAATGCTTTATTAATTGGTGTCGGTGGAAGTGGTAAACAAAGCTTGTCACGCCTGGCGGCTTTCATCAGTAGTCTTGATGTATTCCAAATCACTCTCAGGAAGGGATACAGCATTGCAGATTTAAAAGTAGACATTGCACAGCTATATATTAAAACAGGATTGAAGAATGTAGGGATGATGTTTTTAATGACCGATGCTCAAGTTGCCGATGAGAAATTCTTGGTGTTGATAAATGATCTGTTGGCGTCAGGTGAAATACCAGATTTGTTACCTGATGATGAAATTGAGAATGTCATCAACGGTGTCAGAAATGAAGTCAAATCAACAGGAATGGAAGACTCTAGAGAAAACTGTTGGAAATTCTTCATAGATAAAGTCAGAAAAACACTGAAGGTATTAGAATGGACGGAGAATTTGATTTGGATTTGGTTTTATCGATCCCAAAACTTTAAATTATTTGGCTTTCCAATCCTTCAATTTTGAGCATCCCTGATAAAGGTTATCCCCAAAACGTGTTGTGTGCACTAAATTTGATATCTACGTTTTTATTGATAGACCCATTAAATTTGATGGCCATCCATTAGCAATCCAATGGCTTTAAGAACAATTAATTTTAGCACATTTTTTCGTTCATTGTTAAATTTTAAAATATAAGTCAATTATGTTTTGTCACAAAAAAAAAAAAGAAAAAAAAATGTTTGGTCACATGATGACTTTGCTTCCCTTTATGAGCTATTTTACATTTTTACATATAAATTCCTATATAAAATCCAAAATAGTTACCAAGGTGGAACAGAATTGTACTATATATACATTTTCAGAAACCACTGAACTAGATTCTGACTACATCAACGAACATATAATGTCCTATAAAAGTGTTATGTTTATTGTATCAATTTGGAATATAAAGTCATCAACATTTGACAATTTGTATGTGCAGAATTTAGATATTAAATATTTCATTTTATCATATACTTACTCAAAATATGTTTAATTTTGCATATGTCATAAATTCGAAATGCAACAAGTCATATCTCCAGGGGGTGTAATAACCTGATCCATATTACATGGGGGGTGAGATATGGATTTTTCAAAATGGTGACCAGTAATTTTGAAAAGATGAAGTATTTAGGTTTTCACTTGTAATTATAAAGTCTTCTTTTCTTTCTTTTTTGGATATTTTTTTTCCGAGGAATTCACGTTTTTTTTGTTTGTCCGATTAGTTTTCGTTACTGCTACTGTCAAAATGGATAATGGAGAAAGCATGGAAAATGCTCATTATGCAATGAATGATGACATTGCTGGCTTCATAAATCAAATGGAAACACAAGTAAGAAAACAGAGTATAATCTGAAATTAATCATAAACTAGTAATTTTGAAATAACTTTTTGAGGCATGTTTTTCAAATGGCCATGATTTAAACACAGACTTAAATAATCTGTCAGCAAAAAGTATCAACTATCATTGCATTTTGTTTCGAAAAAAAAGATGAATTCAGTTGTGTTTAACTTGTGTATTCTCAAAATGTTTATCATCGAAAATTATTTTGAAATTATAGAGTAAAAATACATAAAATTATGTTTTTATTGATACATAAATTATCAAAATCGGACATGAATTGACTTCAGAGTAATTTTTTTTAAAATATGAAATGTATAGGGAAGAATTGGAATCGTACGAATACTTTTGTCCACAGTCTGTATATGATAAATAGGTTATGATATGGCATTTTTCATATTACATGCCATATCAACCCTCGACCCATATTAGCCCTTGGCTCTCCGCCCCTTGGGCTAATATGGAGGTCTCGGGTTGATATGACATGTAATATGAAAAATACCATATAATAATCTATTATTATTAGGACTTGATTTGGATATGACCACACACCATTGTATATATATATATATATCTCTCACTAAATCGAAATTGGAAGAAAAAAATATGTTGCATGCACTGAGGGCTGTTCCATTTAAATATACCTGGGAGGGGGGGAACACCACTTATTTCAGACCCCCCCCCCACCAATGGAAAAAAAAACCACCCAACATAAAAAAATATGGTTTCATCCCCACAACCAACAGAAAAAAAAAATAAAAAAATGGCATACCCCCCCTTTTCCAGGTAGACGTAAATGGAACTGCCCTGATATAAGTCTATTATATTTTCTGCTTTAGGTTGTATTGTGTTTCTCACCTGTTGGCACCACGTTACGAGTTAGAAGTAGAAAGTTTCCAGCCGTCACTAACTGTACATGTATTGATTGGTTCCATGAATGGCCAGTTGAAGCTCTCAACTCTGTATCAGCAAGATTTTTACAAGAAGTTGAACTTTTATCTGTAAGTATCTACACTTGATGTACATTTGTTCTGAAACTACTCAGTGGTTTGCTAGTAAGTATTCAATGAGGTGTGAAAGACCCTGATAGGAAATTTTGTTCTTTGTATCAATTAGAAATCCAAGATATGAGAAAATGAATTTAAAAAAAAAAGAAACTAGATTTGATTACACTCAAACTATATAGAAGAGTTTGAAGATACCAAAGGGTTAATCAGAATCTGTTTATCGAAGAAGAACAGACAACACAATGACCAATAGAAAAAGGACAAAAGGACAAACAACGATCTACAAAACATACACATAAAGCTAAAGATCGAGTAACACGAACCACACTAAAAACCGGGGGTGAACTCAGGTGCTCCGGAAGGGTAAGCAGTTCCTGTCCCTCTAGTGACACCCATCGTGTTAATCTAGTTACAAACCCGGTGATAAGTCATGAATGAGGAAAGAACCTGGAAGTGTTTACGACAAGTGGAACATATCTGTGGTCATTTGTGATGACTTCAGAGGTGTTTACTGCTACGGATTTTCCGTATTTACCACGGATTTGAGATGCAAAATACGGACTACGGATTTGTTTGCGAAAATACGGTTTCTGTGGCATTTCAAAATTATAATTTCCCACACTTAATTTTCCACGAAGCACTTGAATACTTGTATATATAGGTATGACACATGACGTCGGATTTAGATATTTGATGTTAAAAGTCGGATTTTTAATTTGGCATTTTTGACGCTGTTTCAACGAATTGATTAAAACAAATGATATGAGAAGAACGAGTGGACTTCAGAGACAACATATGTCCGTTTTCAATGACGACAACTCATCTTAGTGGATTTTATGGCAGTTGAAAAGTAGCGCCGCCAACGTTTTTCAATATTTACCGTGACGTCTGGTTCAAATTTTATCGAGAGGCGCCGTTGTTTACATATTTTGACGAGTTCGCGGCCCCGGAGTCCCTTGTCGGACATCTTTGACATCGGGGTCATTTTCAAGCTGCAGTTTCGTAAATTATTTTGATATATTTCTCTCTCTGCGATTTTGCCGTTTTCCTCATGAAAAAAGGCTTTAAAGGAAAGAACATCACAATTTTCTGGGTTTCCGATATTTTTTGAGTCCGAAAATCACATCATTAGAAAGCTGAGAATTTTGTCTTCAAATTCATCTGTTTCTTTATGAAACTACAATGATGGCTCCTCTGCCGATAAACCCTTATTTGGGCATAAGAAGTCACTTCCGTATCGAGGGACGCCAAAATGGAGACGTCACTATCAGTCGGCGAGTTGTTGACGTTAAGTGGGTGGACGCAGGGAGATTTAAAATCTATCATGGAAAAAGAATTCAGATCAGGTAAGACATTTTTAATTATATTCTGCTAGGAAATAATTTTGAAAGTATGAAAGCTCCATGTCATTATAAATGGAGCCTGTCCAACATACTTTCACAAGTCCTTTTTTCTTATAAAGTTCTGGAAAAAAAAAATCCCACCCACATTGGCCTGGGACAGAGGGAAGGGGGTTAAAAAGTGTTCATCCCTACCTGGGTTGCTGCCGAAATTTTTTTTAGGGTTGGACTTAGTTTTTTTTCAGCCAAAAATATGAAGGGGGGAAAAGGGGGAGGGTAGAAGTGGAATTTAATGAAAATATTGGAAGTCCAGACCAACAAAGTTTGCTGGACATATGTTTTTGATCCTTCATCTCATATCATATTAAGATTGAAGGTCTGAATATATATTTTGTTTTCTCAAAAAGACTGTTTGGGGGTTTTGTGTTGATTCTACATATACATGTACTTGTTTATCTATATCTGATTACTTAAATGAAACT
>MJUT01009315.1:170916-182316 GCA_002080005.1 Gigantidas platifrons | reverse complement strand
GTCATTTTTTGCCGCGAATTTATACCGAAAGGCTTCAAAGTCCATTATTGAATAGGTATTTTGAAGAAATTTGATGGAATTTTGATTTCACAATGAGTTTTCCAACTAAAAACAAGCCAAATATGAAGTATGTCAATTATCAGCCATATTTAAGTCTCATTTTTTGAGAAATGAGACTCTGGAAAGCTTAGAAAATTCAATTTTTCGAAGCGGACACATCTGCAAATAACAAAAAGTCAATTTTTGGATCAGAATATTGCAGAAATTAAGTAGAGTTTATGTCTGCAAATGAAGTTTCTTTCTGAAATATGGCCAAATTTGAAATCTATTCAGTTTCAGCACTCTGCTATTGCTATGTTCTGAGATATGAGCCTATCAAAATGTCAAAAACTCAATTTTATGCGATTCCGCACCATTTTGTCCAACGAAATCTCAATATTTTCAACCTTCTTTTGGTCATAACTTTTGAACCGCTCAAGATATCTTAAAAAAGTAAAGTGTTCTGTATTCAGATTTGCAAGCTCTATCTAATGAAAACAACATCTTTACTGAATATCTTAATCTAAAAATTCATGTGTCATACCGAGTATATATGAGTCAATGCATAAAACGTTAAAGCGATCAGGACTTCGAATGCATTCGGAATACTTCTAATTGATCGTCTGTTTAGCGTTTGAGAAATGTGCTCGCTTGAAAATCCGAAATGAAAAGATGTCAGCAGCCAAAGCTGCAAAACGGGTTCTGGATTTGGGGGTGGAAGATCAGGATGTCAATTGTATTCCGCCAAAGAAAAGAAAACAAACACTGCAGAAGTATAAAGACTCATATCATGATTTGTGGCCTTGTTTGACGGCATCCAAGCGTGCAAGTCTGATTTTTCGTGCAGTCATGCCGGAAAAATGATTGTAAAACTAAAAGACACGTTGAGTCTAAAGTGCATAAACACCATGAAAAAAACGAACATGTCTTACTCTATGAAATCATTTGTGGGGCTTTCAAAATCATGTTTCCTGATTCAAAGATTGCTCAAGGTTTGTAGTCATTTTTATACTTCTATAGTAGGCAAGAGATGGTGTATGGTTTCATATCTTATAAATGAACCTGACCCACACCTCTCGTTTTCTTTCTTTATTCCCTTCATTTTGGTCCGGGATTTATAAGGTTTGGGGGATGAAAACCTTATTTTCTAGGGGAAGTGCTGCCCATTTTTTTTTTCACTTTTGGACTTTGTCATATTTTTTTTTTAACCTATCCAGGGATGTTCTGGTGTAATCATTGGTGTCTGTGTCATAAGTTTTGTGAGTGAAATTAAAAACTTTGTAAACAATAGTTAATATGATCGAACTGATGTACATGTAGCTAGTAGAATTGAATTAATTATATTATTCTAATATCTAGTGCAGCTGAACTTCTACTTAACTGAATAACATACATTATGTTAATAGGACATCACTGAGTTTAACAAATTTCCCTGTCATTTATTTCAGAAACAAAGGTAATAAATCCTATGAAATTGCTCTTGTATCTTCAAAACATGATTCAGATACTGTCAGAATGCAGGAAATGGCATCTAATCTTAAAAAAATATTTCAGACCCCCTAGAAAGTTCGCGTCACTTTGCGATGCTCAACGGTAATACTACTGACAGAGGTCCAAAACTACTGATAAAACTGGCCAATACTACTGATAGCCTTCATTTTGGGTAAACACCTCTGTGACTTTAACTTAACCAAGGGGAACCCTTGGTTCAGTAGCTTCCTTGTTAGCAGCAACCCTCTATCAAGGAAATCCTGATAGGAACCACAAGCTCTGGAATATCGTATCAACTGAGATAGAAGGGCTAAATATAAAAGGAATTGATTCAATCAGTCGAGACATGGAAAATGAGATAATGGTATATTTTAAAATATTGATTCTTTTATATGCAGATGATATAATTTTGTTATCAGAATCTAGGGATGACTTACAAATTATGTTAAACGAATTTTCTACATACTGCAAAAAAATGGAAATTAGAAATTAATGTTCAGAAAACTGATTTTAATTTGTTCAAAAGGAAGAATTTCTAAAAATTTGAAATTTCACATTGATAATAATGACATTGAAATTGTAAAAGACTACAAATATCTTGGAATATTTTTTTGCAAGAAGTGGATCCTTTTTAACCACCAGAAAATACCTTCAAGAAAAAGCAACTAAGTCCATGTATAGTTTACTGCAAAAGTGTAAAAAGCACAAATCATCTATCGAGTGATAACTTGATATGTTTGATAAAACTATTTTACCAATACTCTTGTATGGTTTCGAAAATATTGATATTATTGAAAGAGTTCATTTGCATTTTTGTAAACTAATTTTACATCTTCAACAATCCACTCCAAATTTTATGGTATATGGTGATTTAGGAAGATATCCGATTTCTGTAATAATGAAAGTTTGTATGATAAGATTTTGGTGTTGAATATTAAACAGAAAAGAATTTAAACTTCCTCTTTTTTTACTGTACAAATTAATGTATATAAATTTGATTAATTATGGATATGAAAACAAATGGTTATCTGTTATACAAAATATACTTAATAATTGTGGAATGTCAAATATTTGGCTTAATCAAAATAGTTGCTCTTCTGTTTGGCTATCAAGTAGTGTCGAACATAAATTAAAAGACCAACTTTTTCACAAATGGTCTGAAAATATGAATTCTAGTTCAAAAGGTTTGTGTAATAGAAATTTCACGACAGAATTGAAAATAGAAAAAATATATATCTATTTTACCATATAACTACATGTTCAACTTCTGTAAATTTAGATGTGGTGGTCACCGATTACCAGTAAAGACGGGAAGATGGCACAATGTATCAAGAGCTGACAGATTGTGTCATCTTTGCTATTCCGCTGATATAGGTGACGAGTTTTATTATATAATGTTGTGTAATTATTTAAAACAAGAAAGGGAAAATATTTACAGAGTTATTGCTGTAATAATGTCAATGTCTTTTGTTGAATAATTTAGCCTAAATAAATCACATTTTAAGAAGCATCTTTGTATTTTTCTCTCTCTCTGTAGGACTAATACAAATTTCGGTAGCCCACAGGTGATCACGCACGAATACTCTCAATTCATCACCCATGGATTGACTGGCAGAGAAATCTATATATTCAGGCACTAACATGAGTCGTTTAAGAAATAAATCATGGAAGCCAGAATGTGTTGGGAGTTTTAACATGGATTGGCGGATATTAGTATTTTATCACGAGCCAGAAGCGAGGGATAAAATTTACTAATATCCGCCAATCCATGTTAAAACTCAAAACACATTCTGGC
This sequence comes from Gigantidas platifrons, assembly GCA_002080005.1. Classification (NCBI taxonomy): domain Eukaryota; kingdom Metazoa; phylum Mollusca; class Bivalvia; order Mytilida; family Modiolidae; genus Gigantidas; species Gigantidas platifrons. Next base: position 178,991 of record MJUT01009315.1, on the reverse strand, counting down.
TTCCATGATTTATTTTGATTCTGATATGTCTAAGAGTACAAATATGGTAGTACACTTTGATTGGAAGACGGTAATTTATACATACGCTTGCGGAAAATGTCGCACACAATTGATGTAACTCGAATAATACTGCACCCTCTATCGGCATTATACGGGTCACAAGTTATGCTGCCAATGGAAACGTCAGTCACATTCATCGGTGCATGTGCTAATGAGATAATATGAAGAAATAATTCTGGTTTTTTTTAACAAAGGGAAAGAGTGAGGTCATGTTAGAATTTATAATATTTTGATTAGCCTGAACCTACTGTTTTATAGCCAATCAAACCAGTTTATAAAAAGAAAAGGATTTCCTTGCATTTTAAAATGATAAGAGGATATGAACGAGACTCAATTACCTATGATTGCTATATCGACAAGTCAGTTTGTATCATCTGTTCAATCTGTCTAATAGGAAAATTTAGGTGCTCTTATGGAAACTACTGTATGCAGATCAGATCAAATATAATCTTTTCTTCCGGATTTTGTCCGAACTCGTTTTTGTCTTAGATATACAATAGCAAAAACATGTCGTCTGACAGATTTCCATGTATTGAGTATAATATAACAAACTTCAATTTATGGAATGGTCTGTCACCCACAAAGTAGAATATGGACCTCAGCTTCGCTTCAGTCCATATAATATTTTGTGGGTGACATCCCGGTCCATAAACTGCCATATGGCCCTTAGTGCCATGAAATATTTGATAAATATTCTTATGTATATGACGCATGTTTTATTTTTCAGCCTGACATGAAAAGCTCAATATCTAAATTTATGGGATTTGTACATACATCTGTCAATGAGATGAGCTATTCTTATCTTCAAAATGAGAGGAGATACAATTATACTACACCTAAAAGCTTTCTAGAACAGATAAAACTATATCAAAACTTGCTACAGAAGAAAAATCTGGAGTTACAAGCTAAGATTGTTAGATTGGAAAATGGACTGGAAAAGTTGAGAAGTACTGCTCAACAGGTATTTTAACTGACTTGAACGTTGCATTTAAATTCGGGCCATGATATAACTGAGACATTGTTGAAAGTGGTGTTAAACACCATAACCTTAACCCCCTGCATTTAGATCAATTAAATAAAAAGTATGTGCATATTTAAATCAAGTTTACATATGATCACTGTCAGTACAGTCTCCACTTATCAAATCCTGTTATAAAATTCTAGCATTCCTTTCAAAAAGCAAGGGAGGAGAAGTTATATGACATAGAACAGTTGGATTTAAAAAAAAATTGAATTCCAACTTGCCAAATATCCTGGAAGACTCTTAAACCTCTCATATTTTGTAAAGATACTTTGCAACCATATGGAGAGACAGGATAGGAGACACTTTTGGTTTTAGACTGACTTCCTCATTTTCCTAATCCAGTGGAAACTATAAAACAAGAAAAATAAAGATGTGTACAAGACTTATGTGAATAAACTGAAGATTATCTATAATGTTTAAGTTATTAATATTTTAGGTTGACGATTTAAAATCTAAGCTAGCTTCACAGGAAGTAGAGCTTGCCCAGAAAAATGAAGATGCCAACAAATTAATTGCTGTAGTTGGAGCAGAAACTGAAAAAGTTGGATCCGAAAAAGCAGTGGCTGATAGTGAAGAACAGAAGGTCTCCAAGATCAATGATGAAGTGTCAAAGAAAGCTACTGATTGTATAGCAGATTTAGCCAAAGCCGAACCAGCTCTAGCTGCTGCTAAAGAGGCCCTTAATACTCTCAATAAGGTATAGCTTTATGGAGTTAAAAATTATTATTGTATATGGAAGGTCCTGGGTCCATCTCATTCATTGAAAGTTCCTGTTTTTGGGTGTGATTTTGTTATGAGGGGATATATTGTATATTTTCAAATCTAAATACATGTCAGTCTTCACGCTAACCCACTTGCCCAAAAGTAAAACTGGATTCTGACAAGTGGAAATTATGAAAGACTTTGTTTGAATAATTTTTTTTTTTTAACTAAATTTGGCTTTCGGGCAAATAAATGGGGGGGAAAAATAAGGCAAAGACTGACATGTTGCTTCTAACAAGGCATTATCTTCATCATTGTGCAGTGGGTATGAGCAGGAAATAACACCAGTTTTATCTTCTTTCATTAACCAAGGTTTACTGAGGAATCTATAGGTCTAAAAAAAAGTTCATGCAAGAATTTGGATCTGTTCAGCTTTCCATCAAGGACATTATAAAATCCTTATGAAAATATCTTTGGAGGTTATTGTTTCAAAGAGGGGTTATCTTGGCCATGAACATATGGTAGTTGGGTTTACAATTACCTATGCAATCATGGCCAATCACCATTGATGTTGTGAGTTCGAATTTCGATCAGGGCGTGTTTGTCAGTGACTTGTGGCAGGTAAGTGGTTTTCTCTGGGTCCTTCAGATTCCTCCACCAGTAAAACTGTTGAAAGTGGCGTTAAAGACGATAAAACCAAACCAAGCTATTGTTTCAAAGAAATATTAACTGTAACAATTTTATTGTCACTCACTCCAGTCTTGTGAGGTATGCGTGACGCACAGTAGAACTTATTTGAAAATAACAAAAATGTAATTAGCTGTTTGTTATTTCTAGGGTAATCTGACAGAGTTGAAATCGTTTGGTACACCACCTGGAGCTGTTGTCAACGTTACTTCAGCTGTGATGTGTTTGTTAGCTCCTCAAGGCAAAATTCCTAAAGACAAAAGTTGGAAGGCAGCTAAAAGTACAATTATGAGTAAGGTAAGCTCCTACAGGCAACATTCCTAAAGACAGAAGTTGAAAGACAGCTAAAAGTACAATTATGAGTAAGGTAAACTCCTAAAGGCAAAATTCCTAAAGACAGAAGTTGAAAGACAGCTACAAGTACAGTTATGAGTAAGAAAACATAATGTAACTGTGTTCAATTTATATTTTGTGTTACACATTGTTAGATACTGTATTGACTCTTGCAGTCAGTGCAACAATTGTTAGTATGTCACATCAGTGGAACAGGAATATCAATATGTTTGATTCGTAAAACCTGCAAAAATTTGCAATATTTTGGTACTATTCATCCAAATTTTATGGGATAATCTTCATCTTTTTATACCCCCGCTCGATGAGAGTCGGGGGTATATAGGGATCCTCATGTCTGTCCGTCCGTCACACTTTTGGTTTCCGGATAATAATTTAAAGTACCGCTCAACCAAATCTTTTGAAACTTTAAAACAATGCTGTGGGCCATTGAATACAGGTTAAGTTCAATTATGGTGTATTTCACATTTACCGTTCCTGAGTTATGGTCCCTTTTCTCTTAGAAAATAGGAACTTTTTAGGTTTCCGACTGATATTTAAAGTACCGCTCAACCAAATCTTTTAAAACTTTTACACAATGCTGTATACCATAAAATACAGGTTATGTTTGGTTATGGTGTATTTCACATTTATCGGTTATAAGTTATGGTCCTTTTTCTCTTAGAAAATATATAGGGACTTTCTAGGTTTCCGGATGGTGTTTAAAGTACGACTCAACTAAATCTTTTAAACTTTAACACAATACGATGTATCATAAAATACAGATTAAGTTCGATTATGGTGAAATTGACATTTACCGTTCATGAATTATGGCCCTTTTTCTCTTAGAAGATCGGGACTTTAAAGGTTTCTGGATGAAAATTTGGAATGCTGGGGTATCTGTGATCACTAGATCAACTTTCTCTAATTTTCTTGGCAATATTGAATGATTTTTAGCTCGACTTTTCGAAGAAAAAAAGTTGAGCTATTGTCAGCGTCTGGGTCGGTTAAGTTTTTTGTCAGAGTCCATTTCTCAAAAACTATCAAAGGTATCCATTTGAAACTTGGAATACTTGTTCACTATCAAAAGAGGAACCAATTACAACAAGGCAGATGACCCTGTGATTTGTATATCCAGAGTTATCTGCCCTTGTTTCGACATACGAACAAGTCGAGCGTCCAGCCCCCGTGGGCGGTGGGTGCTCTTGTTTATATTTGACATTTGAGTCAAATTTTCACTTAATTTGCTGTCATTAAAATGTGCAAAAATAACCCAAAGTGAAAATTTGTCAATCTATGTGTTCACTGGAAATGGTAACTAACATCATCATAAATTTAACCCCACATGAATGGTGTATAAGCCACAATTCTCAAATTTTATCCCTCACAAAATTAACTATGTAGACAGTAAAGCATGTATAATAAACACTTATTTTTTCATTGTTACTGAAAATGAAATTGTGGTATAATTTTGATGCTTATGCTAACATTTTCACGAAATAATCTTGGAAGTACGAGTAAAAAACTTACTAGTGTTATAGGGGGCCGTCGTGGCCGTGATCGTATGGTAGCAGTGTGGGAAACCACCGCTCGCCAAATGCGAGTGTAAAATGATTTTAGCAAGTATTTCTATCGAAGTACTAGCCATTCTGGCGAGTTGGCATGTCTGTGCGAAATACGATAATTTACTGCACAACAGTTGATGTAACAAAATAAATAGTCCAAAATCGATTTAATGGATTGATTGAATGTGATTTACTTGCGTCTTCCGATAAAATAGTACTGAAACATAAGTTTTTATTCAAATTGGCACTCGTTTTTTGTTGAGGACGCCATCACAGTTTTTATGGAAACACTAAAACCTTACGCGATTGTCCCGACCTTGGTTGTTATTTTCTTATCGTTTCTGATTAGAAATCGTGAATGAGATACCTATGAAATATTCTTAAAAACAGATGTTTTGTTATTTCAAACTAGTTACCATGTCGTAGCCCAAATTTTAGCAGAAGTTGCTAATTATTTACTGAAATAATCGTACATCATTGATCGGAAATGGTAAGTTTATTTTGTTAATATCCTAAAAGTTCTAAATGTTGACCTTGGCGGGAAAAGGAAATCCTTCACCTGAAAAAGATATTAGCCAAAAGACAGTGAGAAAATTTATCCCTAAATGGAAAATAGGGAGAAAATGGTTGATGCATGATGCAAACAAGGGAATGGGGTGTTTCCTAGGCTATATGAGGAAAATTGGACACTTTAGTGTTATGGAAGATATGGAGAGTTCAAATGAGGGATCTCTCACCATAGTTGGCTAGTGGAATTTAATTTTGGCGAGTAGATTTCAATAGTTACTAGCCAGATTGGCATGTAACTTTAAAAAATGGTTTCCCACACTATGGTAGTTAGATTTACAACTATCTATGCAATTGGTGCCTATCACCACTGATGTTGTAGGTTCGACTCACTCTCAGGGCGAGGTGTACAACATTATGTGAAAGTTTGTCAGTGACTTACGGCAGGTCAGTGGTTTTCTCCATGTCCTCCGGTTTCCTCCACCAATAAAACTGACTGCCATGTTATAACTGAAATATTGTTGAAAGTGGCTTCAAATGCCATGAACCAACCAACTACTAGTGTTACAGGTTTGTTTTATATCTGTTTTTTTTCACATCTGTGGTGTAATGGTTAGTGTGGTTGCCTTGAGTGTAAAAGATTATGTGTTCGAGCCCCAGTCTGATCAAAGCAGACCATAAAATTGATATTTGCTGCTTCTATGCTACGCATGCAGTATTAAGGAGCAAAGCAAAGACTGGTTGGCTTGAATCATGATAATATGTCCTAGAGGCGTGACATGAATGCTTGTGGACTGTTGTTTCAGTGAGCTAGCACTACCAAAATCCAACTAAGCATGTTGCTCTAGTACAAAGCCCGACATCATCATTATCTCATCGAAATACAACCAACCGGCTCTTGCCATGATATAGCTGAAAAATTGCCCATTTTGGCATTATATAGCAAACACTCGCTCTTATCCCATAGCATTCACATGTAATTATTACTTTATTTTAACAGATTGATGCCTTCCTGGTGAATTTAATTGAATATGATAAGGATAACATTCATGAAAATTGTCAGAAGGCAGTGGAACCATTTTTAGCTGACCCAGAATTTAACCCTGATTTTATACGTTCTAAATCGGGAGCTGCCGCTGGATTGTGTTCTTGGGTTCTTAACATTATTGGGTACTACAAAGTATTCTGTACTGTAGAACCTAAACGTATTGCTTTAGCCCAGGCCAATGCTGAATTGACAGCTGCCAAGGACAAACTTAAACTTATCACAGCTAAGATTAACTCCCTTGAGGCAGATCTTGCCCAACTGACAGCAGAGTTTGAAAAGGCAACCAATGAGAAATTAAGATGTCAACAGGAGGCAGAGCTGACAGGGAAGACTATAGATTTGGCTAATAGATTAGTTGGAGGGTTGGCATCAGAAAATGTAAGGTGGGCTGAAGCTATTAATGAATACAGAGAACAAGAGAAGACTTTACCTGGTGATGTACTGCTCACAACAGCCTTTGTATCATATTTTGGATGCTTTACAAAAAAATATAGGTTAGATCTAATGAATGGTCATTGGATTCCATTTCTAACAGGATTAACCATTCCTATCCCTATTTCTGAGGGGCTTGATCCTTTGGGGCTTCTTACTGATGACGCTCAGGTTGCAACATGGAATAATGAAGGTTTACCCAGTGATAGAATGTCATCTGAGAATGCTACCATTTTGTCTAACTGTGAACGCTGGCCATTGATGATTGACCCACAGCTACAGGGTTCTAATTGGATTAAAACTAAATATGGAGCAGACTTGAAAGTCGTACGTCTTGGTCAGAAAGGATATCTTGATGCTTTGGAGAGAGCTGTTTCTTCTGGTGATGTTGTATTCCTTGAGAATATTGGAGAAACAGTTGACCCTGTATTAGATCCTCTCATTGGGAGGAACACTATTAAAAAGGGGCGTGCCATCAAAATGGGGGACAAGGAGGTAGAATATCATCCTGACTTTAAACTTATCATCCAAACAAAACTTGCCAATCCCCACTACCAACCTGAAATGCAAGCTCAAACAACCCTTATAAATTTCACTGTTACCAAAGACGGTTTAGAGGACCAGCTTCTGGCTGCTGTCGTAGGAAAGGAACGACCTGATTTAGAAAAACTTAAAGCTGACCTCACAAGACAACAGAATCAATTTAAAATTACACTGAAGGAGTTAGAAGATTCTCTACTTGCTCGTCTTTCAGCAGCAGAGGGTAATTTTCTTGGAGATTATGCCCTGGTGGAGAATCTGGAGACAACAAAGAGGACAGCGGCAGAAATAGAAGTGAAAGCTGCCCAGGCCAAGTTAACAGAAGTAGAAATCAACACTGCTAGAGAACATTATAGACCAGCTGCTGCTAGAGCTTCATTGTTGTACTTTATACTCAATGATCTTAACAAGATTCACCCAATGTACCAGTTCTCACTGAAAGTAAGTTGAACCAAAATTGATATCAGTCTTCTTACAATAAAAAGGGGGCTGCAGTGGTCGTGATTGTATGATAGTTGAATTTACAACTACCTGTTCAATCGGTGCCTATCATCACTAAAATTATGAGTTTGAATCCTATTCATGGCGAGGTGTACTTGATACAACATTTTGTGATAAAGTTTGTCAGTGACTTGTGACAGGTCAATGGTTTTCTCCGGTTCTCTCCACCAATAAAACTGACCTGTCTGCCACGATATAGCTGAAATATTGTTGAAAGTGACGTTAAACGGCATAAATCTACACCCTATAAAGTTTTATATTACTATATTTTATATTGATCACATATATATATCTTGTGAGTTGTGTAATTTTACCATTGTATGATACAATATTAAATATAATGTCTAAATTTATCCCCAAAAAATTGACTACATGTTATGTTGAAAATAACCCAAACTGTTGGTATTTGTTTTCCATGTGGATAAATCTACAGATAAGCCTTTCCCTTCTTAAATTTACTTCTTGCTAGACTGAAATTGAAAGCTAAATGCATGATCAAAGAAGAATGACATTTGACTGATAATTAGAAAGGTGCATTTGTCATCAATGTATATTAAAAATTGTATTGATGATATGCTTTTTTAGCCGAGTTGCAACGAAGTTGCAGTCAGCTTATGTTTTGGCGAAAGGCGGGCGTATGGATATCTTCGTTAACGCGATAGCGCTCTTAGTTTTTGGC
>MJUT01009315.1:127805-150030 GCA_002080005.1 Gigantidas platifrons | reverse complement strand
TCAAGATCTACATACCCTGCAATTTTGAAGTAAATCTGAGTTCCCATTTTAGAATTATTGCCCTTTTTTCATCATTTTTAATAATTTTAATACTTTTCGTCTTATATTTCAAAAACTAGTAGAGATAAACGTTAAGTTTAAATTGCAAATATGTGCAGCATGTCAAGATCTAACTGCCCTGCAATTTTGAAGTAAATCCCATTATCCACTTTGGAGTTATTGCCCTTTTTTCATCAAATTTTCAAAATTTTAAATACTTTTCGTCCTTTATTTCAAAAACTATAAGAGATAGATGTCAAGTTTAAACTGCAAAAATTTTCAGCATGTCAAGATCTACAAAAAAAGTTCCACAGTTGAGAATGTCCGACAACTATGTGAAGAGTTATTCCTCTTGAAATGCATTTTTGTTGTTGTTGACTCGCTGCTTTTGGTTACTCAAATAATCAAAGGGAAGCAACTCTATTACAAAATGTGAAGTAGCAAAAGCTAAATTTTGAGACTCATTGACATTTATGTTTTTTATAGCAATGTTGATAACATACATTAAAGGGGGAACCCCTGCCCAAATTATTTTGTAGAGGGGGTCTGCAATGACGAGGGCTACATTTGTTATTTTTTATCAAGTTTTATTGACTGATGTTATTATACCCAAGGTGCGCTATACAGGCTCATGGGAGCCTCTAGTTATTTCTGCGAGTCGTTCTGTAGGTATGACCAGTCCACTGTTTTGCCCAGGGGCCAATGATACTGTTAAGAAGGCCCTGGTGACCTCCTATTTTCTTAGTCAGGGTGAGCTTTTGCCATCACTTGGTGTCTGTCATTAAATCATTTATGCTTTGTCATACAGGAGAAATGTATTGTTTTAATTTTGTTTAAAGATTTATTCAGTAGAAACTTTATACAGAGAATTTATTATTAGATCAAAGAAAATTATTAGAATGAAGACTTTGTTTCTTTTTCCCTTCCCATGTAGATCAGAATGCCCACAGGTTTTTTGTCCCCCGACACTTCGTCGAAGGGCACTATAGAAATGGGTGTCGTCCGTCCATGTGTTTGGTTTCCAGATGATAACTTGTGAATGAAAAGTCAGATTGAAGCTAGGTTTGGTATGTAAGTGTATCTTATGAATATCTAGGTCAAGTTCGATAATGACAATTTTTACTAGAGTTGTGCCCCTTTTTATACCGTTTTTAGGTACGTATAGAACACGGTCTTATGCTTTAAAATGATAATTTGTAGGTGGGGTGCGTTTTATGCATAAGAGCAAGTATCAGACACTTTTTTTCAGGTCACGCAGAGAGTTGCCGGTAGCATAGCTTCGAGTTCACGGACGGCAATATTCACAATTATCGGTGAATTATTGTTCAAATAACATTAATTGTGTTCATTATATATGTGTTATTTAAAATAAAATTGTAAAAAAATTATATTTATTGCTTTTTCATTGCCTTTTTGAAAGGTATGTAAATATTCTCGATGTTTGTCAATAATAATCCTTGTACATTGGTATTGTTGTTCGGAATTAATTGTCCATACGAATGCAGGAATCACTGTCAAATGTTTGCTATCAGAGGTGTGGTATTTAACTTTTTTTCAATCTATTTTTTTCCTGGGGTGAAATTACCTGTGTTTGGGTGTTGAACCTTTGTTTGAATTATCGATTTTTACAGCACTTCAGCAGTTGACAAGGTCAAGGACAGTATATTGTATAACAAGGTGTGAAAAGATAATTGAACTTACTGGGACACCTGTCAATATTATACATGTATAATATATTGTAGCAGTTGCACAATATGAGTACACTTCAAAAGAAATTATAATCTCTTTGATCAGGTCTTAATTAATGTTATTACTTTTGTATTGTTTTCACTTTATTTGAATCGATCGTAATTACTTCCTATTTTAAGCTTGACCCAAGCTTGCCTATCTTTGATCACATGAACGGTTCATTATTTGATGAATTAATACTGATTAAAGATTAAACATATCTACATATTTATTATTTAAAACAACCATAATTCACGTAAAGAACGACAAAAAAATCAACTGCTCCATCCGTATCATTTTCATTGCCGTTTTGAACTTGTTTTCAAATTAAACATTACCGATAAACTTCCTGCATTCACAAAACAGCTAATTTTCGCTTGCAAAATGTAGAATAATCAGCTTAAACTCATTTAACATTTCCCTGTCTAAAATTTATCAAAAATACATGGATTAACAAATACGTGATCTGTGGTAAGCAGTATTTTGCCGTTTGAACGAGGATTTCTGCCGTGAATTTTTTACTGAATTTCCTGCGTTCTATAGATAGGAACTAGAATTTTCCCAGATTTTTTGGGGAGGAAAGGGGGTGCGTTCTATGCACCAGAGCGTTTAATAGACACAAAAAGACGGTACTTCAAAATTGCTAAATATTTGGTTTCCAGATGATAACTTGGGAACAAATAGCCAGATTGAAACTAGGTTTGGTATGTAAGTGTATCTCATGAATATCTAGGTCAAGTTCGATAATGATGATTTTTCGAGAAATCTAACCAAAGTTAATCCCCTTTTTAGCTCACCTGACCCGTCAGGTGAGCTATTGGCATCCGTCGTCCGTCCGTTAACTTTTTCATATTTTAATCTACTCCTCTGGAACAACTAGGCCAAATGGAACCAAACATGGCAGAAAACATCTATATAAGGTCCTCTATAAAGTTTCTTCATTTCGTCCAATTCCGCCAACAAATATGGCCGCCAAGGGCAATTCTTGTTTCTGATTGGCTAATGTTAAAAAAAATCTTCTCCTCTGAAACTGCTTGGCCAAATGGAGCCAAATTTGGCAGGAAGCATCTATGTAAGATCCTCTATAAAATTTCTTCATTTGGTTCCATTCGGCCAACAAACATGGCCGCTGTTACTAAAAATAGAACATATGGTAAAATTGCAGGTTTTTAGGTAATAACTCAAAAATCTGACACGAACTAAAAATGATCAGCACAGCAAGATCTACCTACCCTGCAATTTTGAAGTAAATCTGATTACCCATCTTGGAGTTATTGCCCTTTTTTCATCTAATTTTTAAAATTTTAATATTTTTCGTCCTCTATTTCCAAAACTATAAGAGATAGATGTTAAGTTTAAATTGCAAAAATGTGCAGCATTTGAAGATCTACCTACACTGCAATTATTAAGTAAATCCCATTGCCCATTTTGGAGTTATTCCCCTTTTTTCATCAAATTTTTAAAACTTTAATACTTTTCGTCCTTTATTTCAAAAACTATAAGAGATAGATATTAAGTTTAAATTGTAAAAATGTGCAGCATGTCACGATTTACATACCCTGCAATTTTGAAGTAAATTCCGTTACCCATTTTGGAGTTATTTCCCTTTTTTCATCAAATTTTCAAAATTTTGATACTTTTCGTCCTTTATTTCAAAAACTATAAGAGATAGATGTTAAGTTTAAAATGCAAACATGTTCAGCATGTCAAGATCTACCTACCCTGCAATTTTGAAGTAAATCCCATTACCCATTTTGGATTTATTTCCCTTTTTTCATCAAATTTTCAAAATTTTAATACTTTTCATACTTCATTTCAAACACTATAAGAGATAGATGTTAAGTCTAAACTGAAAACATGTTCAACTTGTCAAGATCTACATGCCCTGCAATTTTGAAGTAAATCTTATTACCCGTCTAGGAGTTATTGCATAGTTGCCAACCTTTCCGGATTGCCCGGAATGGTTCCGGAAAATGGGGGCCGTTTCCGCATTCCGGATTGACCCGTCAATTTGAAAAAAGAAATTTTCACTAAAATAAAGTTGATCTTGAAAGAAGTTTGAATAAAATGTAGGAGCATGTCGAACATAATGGTTCATTTATTGATTCCTTATACTTAAATCGACTTATTGTGTATGCCCGTACAAGATTTGTGAAGTTTACATGACTGAACTGTTGGAAACCGGATTAATAGCGTAACCGGAAGTAAACGGTTTTTGGTTTTATAGTATATAAAACGAAAGTAAAAATCATATATAGTACACTCATTCCACTTCCTTGTTGACACGGCTAAAATAGAGATTTATTCATCTGCCATGAGAAAACTGTACAGTACAACTGCTGGGAATTATATGTTAGCCAAAAAAGCGTTGTCATTTCAAAATGTTGTGTTTAGAAGTGTTTGTATATATTATGCAAACCGATACATCTATCCCTACACCGTATCGGTACCTTCAAAATTGTTTGGATGAACCCATTAGATTTTAATGGATTCTGCAAAATAATGGCAATTTCCGCATTTTCAAAGGCCTGGTTCCGGATTTGGGTAAGTTGGGCTTGGCAACTATGTTATTGCCCTTTTTTCATCATTTTTCAGCTCACCTGGCCAAACCAAAGACATTATCTTTTATTCATAAATATAGAAAACAGTTAAGGTAATGATTATCTCCCTTTGAAATTTGCTTCAGTATCATTCTATTGTAGGTGAGCGATACAGGCTCAGTGGGCTGAGCCTCTAGTTTTACTTCAAAATTGTCCTTGGGTGGTCCCCTTTCAGAATTATTTAAGTCAGGTGAGTGATATAGGCTCACCTGAACCTCTAGTTTACAGTAGTTTCAAAATTTACTCGTACGATATAACCTTGGCGTCGGGGGACCAGTGGCCAACGGCCTTTTATTCATCTAGGGGTACATGTACCCTTTTACCTTCAATTTTGGGGGTACATCCAAATTTTTGGGAGGGCAATGTACCCTCTAACTCTTCATTTGGTGGTACAAAGAAAATGAACTGCATTTTGTCCTCGCAAGGTCGTGCACCATGCTGTATTTTGTAAATATTTCTGGTTTTAACAGTAACAGTTCTTCTGATTGGACAATTAAAAAATAAGGAACCAATAGAATTGGGCAATATATAAATCATATCATCTCACTTAAAATATCCAAGGAACGCTCTGATTGGATAATATTGCTGAAATTAACTAATCACAACAACTCTAATTATACATATTTTGAAGTGAATTGTAAACATAAGGTAATTTTTATACAGTGCTCGCAATGGGTTCTTTACGTGCACACACGTAGGGTTCTTTCAGTTATACATGCATGATTTTTATTCTACGTGAAACACGTACTGCAGTACGTGAATAGACATGCTAGTAGATATCTAAAAACAATTCATTTAGACAAGATTTTACTTTTTTTTCAGGATAGCTTGGAAATGTGTTCTCGAGAAACAGAATTTAAGAGTATTTTATTCTCACTTTGTTATTTCCATGCTGTTATTTGTGAAAGACGAAAATTTGGTCCTCAAGGATGGAATCGTTCATATCCATTCAATAATGGAGATTTAACCATTAGTGCTATGGTCCTCTTCAATTACTTAGAGGCCAATTCTAAGGTACCCTGGGAAGATCTGAGATATTTATTTGGAGAGATCATGTATGGTGGACACATTACAGATGACTGGGACAGGAGGTTAGATAAGACTTATCTAGAGGTCTACATGGATCCAGTAATGGTGAGTTCTATAAAAACATAGATATCAAATTTAGTGACACATTTCTGGAATAACCTTCATCAGGTACACTCAACGCCAAAATGTTTGAAAGCCAATTATTTAAAAGTATTTTGGAGCAAGAAAATCAAAGGGCTTAAACAGGATAGCCAAAATCGGCTAATGTCACCTTTGCCTGAGGGAGGAGAATTTTATAATAGCATCCTGTTGTAGGGGACATCATTATATTTAGTCGATGGAGATCATATTTTTAGCTTGAATTTTTCTGCTTCTCTCTAATATATAATTGTTGGAAATAGATATTGTTTTCTGACACAACTCCATAATATATATCGGTGGTGTAATGGTTAGCATGCTCGCCTTGATTGTGGTAGATCATGGGTTAGCGCCCAGATCGGATAAAACCAAAGACTATGAAATTGGTATTCGTTGCTTCTCCCTAGGCATGCAGCATTAAGGGGAAAGACCAAAGACTGGTTCGGAATCAGGATAATGTGTCCGAGTGGGGCAACATGTCTATCCGCGGATTGTTGTTTCAGTGAACTAGCACTATAAAAATCCAACTAAGCGTGTTGGTTTAGTACAAAGCGGACCTCATCATCATCTCATTGACAACTACCTTGTTCTCGCCATGATATAGCTGAATAATTGTTGAGTTGGCGTTAAACAACATTCACTCACTCACTCGCCCATAATACTTGACACCAAGATATTATAAAGGAGTGTATCAAAATGGCATTCTTATTCTTAAATGACATAATTTGTACGCATTAAATTTAATTAGGACTATTAAAGAATTATTAATTTATTTTAATACCCACATTGCATAAAATTTTAATATTTTTCACTCTATGCAGCCCTTGTATATGTTTCTAAAATGTAACACCTCACAGTAACCCCCAGTCAACATACACTCACAAAATATGGAATAGATCCATGAGATTGAGCAGTCGTGTAAATTTGACTTATGAGTATCAATTTTTCCTCTGTTTTACAATTTTTCTAATATATTTTGGTACTGTTCTGGTGATGTGGTATTTCTTTGTTTTTCATTTTATGTACATCAGATTGTAATGTAATGTTTGTTGTCTTTTTCTTTAACAGCTTGATGGTGATTTATTCCTGGCTCCAGGATTTCCATCACCACCTAACACGGATTACAAAGGATACCATGCTTATATTGATGAATGTCTACCCCCAGAAAGTCCGTACTTGTATGGTTTACATCCTAATGCTGAGATAGAGTTCCTTACAACATTGTCAGAGAATTTGTTTAGAACTGTTTTTGAGATGCAACCTAGGGACGCTGGTGCAGGAGGAGGAGCTGGTGTCAGTCGTGAAGAAAAGGTTAAGCATCTGCAATCTAATTTTATCTCTAACCTTTTTGATGGAAATTTATTTTCACTTTTGAAGAAAAAGGCATTTATTAAATTCCTTTGTTTGTTTTTTTTGTTTTTGTTTTTTTTATTGAACAACGGATAACTCTCTATACTATAGCAACAGCATCAGTGGTGTAATGATTAGCGTGTGTGGTAGATCATGGGTTTCGAGCCAAACCAAAGACTATGAAATAGGTATTTGTTGCTTCTCCGCTAAGCATGCAGCATTAAGGAAAAAGAGCAAAGTCTGGTTGGCTCATAATCAGGATAATGTGTCGGAGTGGAGCGACATGTCTACCCCCGGACTGTTGTTTCAGTGAGCTAGCACTATAAAAATCCCACTAAGCATGGTGGTCTAGAACAAAGCATACTTCATCATCATCTCATTGAAAATTAACTCATTCACGTCATGATAAAGCTGGAAAAAAGATGCTTAGTTGGCATTAAACAGCAATCACTCACTCTATACTATAGCATTAAATATGTTTTAAGAAAGAAAAAAAAATTAAAAAAGGAAACTTTAATTAGACTGGACTTTCAGCAATATTTTAAGATTTGTTATACCGTGGAACCTGTGCAATCCGACACCTGAGTTTTCCGACATCCTGTGACATCCGACAAAAATTTATGGTCCCAAAGTAGTTCTGTTAACATAAATAAAACTTGAGTATTCCGACATCCTGTACAATCCAACACATTTTCCTGATCCCTTGGTGTGTCGGATTAGACAGGTTCCACTGTACTAGTTCAATGAGTTAAATGCAATCATTGGTAATTTATTTGATATCTTTTCATTATTGGAAAAAGGAATAGTTTTCTAATCAAGATGAAGCTGTACACAAACATTTAGTTATTCTACATGTATATTTAATTATAATAACATTCATCTAAAGAAAATTTGTTTTGTATGATTATGAAAAGACAGTTTTAAACAGTGATGATCAACAATTCCACCTATATTAACAAAACGAACAATCACCTCTGACCCCTGAATCATTGAACGCAACAAAAGATCACAACATAATGCATTCACAATTAGAATGGATATGAATAATTTTAGATTAAAATATTAATATTTTTAATGATATTTTCGTTGGTTGGTTTATGGTGTTTAATGCCACTTTCAACAATATTTCAGTTATATCGTGGCAGTCAGTTTTATTGGTGGGGAGAAACCGGAGAAAACCACCGACCTGTCACAAATCATGGACAAACTTTATCACATAATGTTTTATTGAGTATACATCACCATGAACGGGGTTCGAAATCACAACTTTAGTGGTGGTAGGTATTGATTGCACAGGTAGTTGTTAATCCAATAACCATACGACGACTGCCACATTTACTAGGACAAAATACCCCACCTGCCGCAGGATTCGAACTCACTGCGTTAGTGGTGATAGGCACTGTAAATCCAACTACCATATGATCACGACCACGACAGCCCTTATGTTAGCATAGTACAATGTACTTAAGATTATGCCACCAACCAAGTAATTTTCATTGATATTTTATAGAAGTTAGCATAATAATATAATACTTAGATTATGACATTGTTATAATTTCAGATTAAAGGAATTTTAGATGAGATCTTAGAGAAGTTACCAGAAGAGTTTAATCTGGCTGAGACTATGGCTAAAGTTCCTGTAGAAGAGAGAACACCTTATATTGTAGTAGCTATCCAAGAGTGTGAGAGAATGAATTTATTGTCCAGTGAACTAAGAAGATCACTTAAAGAACTTGACCTTGGTTTGAAGGTAAAATTTATGGAGATATATTTGTTAGTTTTGCCTTTTAATTTAGACACTTTCAGTATGTGTACATTATACCTATAATTACAATTACAATGTGTTAGAGGGAAAGTCTTGATCGTATGGTATTTGTATTTGTAACTACCTATCACCACTAACGTGAGTTCAAATCCCATTCAATCAAGGTGTACTGGATACAACATTATGTGATCAAGTTTGCAGCAGGTCAGTGGTTTTCTCCAGGTACTCCAGTTTCATCCATCAAGAAAACTGACTGCCACAATATAACTGAAATATTGTTGAAAGTGGCATTAAACACCATAACCCACACACCTGCAATGTGTTTGTTACACAGATTATGCAGTCTCAAAGTTCGATAAATTTCAGAATCATGCTCAATAAAGCATATGTCCAACTTTTCCACACAAAAAATTATGGACTCGAATGATTCATGTATCCAAACGAAACAATACAAATTACAAAAAAATCTTTTATTTGATCTATATCTCATTCTCAATTCAAACAAACTTGATTAATTCTTTAGTATGGCCAACAGCTGTGTACCTACTTTTTAATTATTTTCAAAAAATATCATCTTTCAGATTTATGGATTTTTAGATCACCTTGACAAAGCAATGTGAGCTTTTGCCATCACTTGGCGTCTGTCGTCTGTTAACTTTTCACATTTTAATCTTCTCCTCTAAGACCACTGAGCCAAATGAACTGAAACTAGGTAGGAATCATCTATGGAAGGTCCTCTATTAAGATTGCTCATTTCGTCCTGATACGTTTACAAACATGGCCGCCACAGGCAATTCTTGTTTCTGAATGGTCGATTTCTAAAAAATCTCCTCTTCTGAAACCATTTGGCCAAATGAACCAAAATTTGGGAGGAAGCATCTATGGAAGGTCCTCTATAAATATTGCTCATTTCGTTCCGATCTGTTAACAAATATGGCCACCTTTGGCAATTCTTTTTTCTGATTATTTCTTTAAAAAAATCTTCTCTTCTGAAACCCAGTAGCCAAAGGAACCGAAATTTGGTAGGAAGCACTATGTGTACGGACCTGTTAACAGGATAAAATCAATCTGTTTTCATAAATTCTAAGAAACCCCTGAATGTAATAACCTCTCATAAACCCTTAATGTAATACATAAATTAGTATGTACACAAGACAAGAACTACTTTGGCATCATTATTAATTGTGGGAGTACTAATTTTCCCTGACTTTAACCACGAAAATTAAAATCCAACAAAATACAATATTCCATTGATTGTTGCCTGTAATGTTTAAAACCACGAATTCAAGATCCCATGAATCAATGAATTTTGTTGAAACCACGACAAATGGTGCCAATGAATAAAAATACAATATGTCAATATTATACCCCCACTCGTAGAGAGGGGGCTATATTGCAATCACCTTGTCCGTCCGTCCATTCACACTTTCGTAACAGATATCTCAGCTTCTACTGAAAGAAATGATTTGATATTTGATATATGGCTTAGGCATGCTGACTTGTACTGTGTCTCCCCTTTCCAGGTTTACCGCACATCTACTTCCTGTTTACAGTGCGACTTAGAATTTTTCATGTTTGCCATAATGAAAACTTTCGTAACAGTTATCTCAGCTTCTACTGGCAGAAATGATTTTATATTCAGTCTGTCAAGCGACTCCTGATTTTTTCCTGAATTTGTTAGATAAACTCCTGATATCTCCTGATTTTGAGCTTTTTCCCCCATAAAAAAAAATAACATAATATTATGTTGAAATTATTTTAGTGTAAAGCATCTTATCAATAAAAGGAGGTGAGGAAAATGGCCTAAGTAAGACCTTTTAGCCTGCCAATTACATTTTGACATTCTGATAATGACCTTCATCTGA
Source organism: Gigantidas platifrons (assembly GCA_002080005.1). NCBI lineage: Eukaryota > Metazoa > Mollusca > Bivalvia > Mytilida > Modiolidae > Gigantidas > Gigantidas platifrons. The sequence continues at coordinate 139,516 of MJUT01009315.1, read as the reverse complement.
AATCAAAAACACCATGCTTAAATTTATATATTATGGCCTGAAAGCTCTTACTTAGAGGGGAGGAAGGTGGACATTTTTGTATGGTTTTATCACTTTTTATATAAAAAAAATTCCTGATAATCTCCTGATTTCCTAATTTTTTTAAGCCAAAAAGTGCTTGACAGACTGTATATTTGATATATGGCTTTGGCATGGTGACTTGTACCGTGTCTCCCCTTTCCAGGTTTACTGCACATCTACTTCCTGTTTACCGTGGGACTTACAAATGGACGAGTGGGGGTATTCTTAGCACGATGTAGCATGCAACATCTTGTTTATTATATAATGAACATGTCCAAGACCTTATATATGGTATTGATCACAATTTTTGTTAGAATTCTTTTTGTACCATTTTTGTTTTTTCTTTGCATTTAAACTGAAACTTCTTATCAAACTTAAGCACTCGGTGTCTGTGTTCTAGTCCAATTATAGCAACAATAATACCGGTAAAAACAAATTCATTATGTCATTAATAATTATCATGAATAGTACTAGAACCACATTGATGGTGTAATGGTTAGCATGCTCACCTTGAGTGCAGTAGTTTGAGGGTTCAAGTCTAGATCTGGTCAAATCATAGACTGTAAAATTGATATTTGCTGCTTATCCACTAAAGCATGCAGAAAGAAGAAAGAGCAAAGACTTGTTGGCTTAGAATCAGGATAATGTGTCTGAGTGGAGCGTTATTTCTACTGTTGAATTGTTGTTTCGGTGAGCTAGCGTTATCAAAATCCAACTAAGTGTGTTGGTTTAGTACAAAGCATACATCATCTCATCAAAATGTAACTTGTTCTTACCATGATATGGCTGAAAATATTGTGCTACACAACAATCCCTCACTCACTCTCTGACTAGTAATACTGGGTAAGCCATCTGAGGTCTTTGTCACATTTACACAAGGGTTGTCATAGTCATGATCGTATGGTAGTTGGATTTACATGTGCAATCAGTGCCTATCACCACTAAAGTTGTAAGTTCGAACACCATTCATGGAGAGGTGTACTCGATACAACATTATGTGATAAAGTTTGTTAGTGTCTTGCGACAGGTCTGTGGTTTTCTCCGGGTACTCCGGTTTCCTACACCAGTAAAACTGACCGCCACGATATAACTGAAATATTGTTGAGTTGAAAGTAGTGTTAATCACCATAAACCAAACCACATTGATATGTTACCAAGGCGGCCTTCCTAAAAATATACTGATGACTATATATTTTGAAACTGTATTTAAAATTATGATAAACATCATGATTCATGTTACATTTCAGGGAGAGCTTACAATCACAGTCGACATGGAGGACCTCAGTAATGCCTTGTATTTGGACTCTATACCAGAAAGCTGGGCTAAGAGAGCCTATCCTTCATTGTTTGGTATGACGGCTTGGTATGTCGATCTTCTACTGAGAATTAAAGAATTGGAAGCTTGGATTGCAGACTTTCAATTACCAGCTGCTGTATGGCTAGGTGGATTCTTTAATCCACAGTCGTTTTTGACAGCTATCATGCAGCAAATGGCTCGTAAGAATGAATGGCCGTTAGATCGTATGGCTTTACAGTGTGACGTCACTAAGAAGAATCGTGAAGATATGGCAGGACCTCCTCGTGAAGGAGCTTATGTACATGGATTGTTCATGGAAGGAGCTCGGTGGGATTTACAAACTGGGATGATAGCAGAGGCTCGTCTAAAGGAACTAGCTCCTGCAATGCCAGTCATATTTATCAAGGCTATACCTGTAGATCGTATGGATCTTAGAAATATCTATGAGAGTCCTGTTTATAAAACAAAGAGTCGTGGACCAACTTATGTTTGGAAGTTTAATCTTAAAACCAAGGAGAAACCAAGTAGATGGGTTCTAGGAGGAGTAGCTTTACTTCTTCAAGTATGAGTCAATTACAGTTTATTAGACAGGTCATTGACATTTGTTTTTTGTTTTTTTGTTTTTTTGAAAGATTTTAGAATGTTTCTCAGGAAATTGGGATTGATATTTTTGTTGTGCATTTGATGTTTGTTATATAAGTTTTTCTTCCTTTTCGAAATGCTTTTGCAATACCTCGATTCAATCTAGTCCAATTTTAAGCCATCCAGTTAAATATATAGATATATTGCCTTGTACATTATTAAATTGTCGTATTTATTTTTACCAGATTTTTATGTTTACATTTGTTGAAAATAATATTGTGTTCATTTGATCGTTTATTAATATATTGTTACATAATTTATTTATTTACAAATAAATTTATTTCTTTTTAATGAAAAATAGTTTTAATGAATAAAAACATGTGTGGTGTTATACACTCAGTAGTGTAGAATTTGGATTATGGTCTTTAATGCCTCTTTCAACAATATTTCAGCTATATTTTGGGGTCAGTTTCATTTGTGGAGAAAACCGACCTGTCGCAAGTCACTGACAAACTTTATCACATTATGTTGTATCGAGTAAACCTTCCCGAAGTGGGATTCGAACTCACAACTTTAGTGTTGATAGGCACCGATTTCACAGGTAGTTGTTAATCCAACTACCATATGATCACGATCATGACGGCCCTTCTCAGTAGTGTCAAGAATCGGTAGATGCCCTATGGTAATCACTGTTAGTCGGACTGTCCACAATTCCTATGTCATACGATAGCTTAAATTTTGCACACCAACAAATATGATGTATGAAATTTCTTTGGCGTATACCTTTTATGAAACCACAAGATAACACAGATGTGAATTGGATTTTTTAGTTTTTTGTTGTATGTGCTCCTTCGTGACCAAATTAGATTGTTTCTTTAACTTTTCAGAAACCGATTTTTATCGGTTTCATTGATTTCTTTTTGTCATGGAATTGTTAGAAATTAAAAAGAAAAATAGGGAAAAATGAAAGACTGCTTGCTTCATATTTTGATATATCCATTTTAATGTTTTTGTCATAGCCGTGATGAAGGTTGCAGCAGGTAAAACACAGATACTGCATTTCTGGCAGCATTAACAGTTACGTCAGGTTTTTGTGATTAAGTCAGTTTCTCCATTACTATAACAACCTAGGCTCACTTTCTTTTGTCCACATATTGATAAATGTTGTGTACATGTCAGCCACAAATGTCATCTGACTTTGACCTCATTAACTCTGTCTACTGATTTTTATTATCCCCTCGCCAACGAAGTTGCGAAGGGATATAGTAACGTTACTGTCCGTCCGTAACATCCTTGTGAACACTCTAGAATCAACATCCTTCAATGGATTTTTACCAAACTTGGTACATAGTTAGTCCCTAAGAGAATCTGGAACCCTATTGATTTTCAAGGTCAAGGTCACCCGGTCAAATTTTTAGGCGATGAGATATGCCACGTTTTGCATTGCCCTTGTTAAATTTATGTCAGCTTTTCACGAGTAGATCAGTTTTTTCTGTTACTATATAACAGAAACTCTCCCAGAGAAGCATCAAATACCAGTTTTATGGGCTGATTTGATCTGACCACAACTTAAACCCCTATCTACCTACCGATGTGATCTTGCAAATTTTGTACATGACAGCCGTTACCATTCCTATATCGTTGGGTGTTTCCTTTCAGATGGTTAAGTTTTTCTGGTGTCTGTTTTTTATGCAAAATTCATCTTGTGGTGGCAATCATAGATTTTATATCTATACTAAAAACCTGTTCATGTTCAATCAATTAAATATCCCCATTCCGTGTCGTGCAGTCTTACTCCATCATGATGCTTAACAGAAGCAGAAAATACCAATTCTATAGTCTGGTTTGACCTGAACGGGGAAACATTACTTCCAAATTATTAGAGGCTGATCTGATTTTTTGCCCTTTTTTTAGTAGTATAAAGTTATATATCATTTAGCCATGTGTTTATATGGATCCCGATGAAATAAGGAATATCTAGCGACTACAAAAGCATAATTTGTAGGAAGTTGCAGATGATTTGGACTTTCATAGAAGATTTTTAAATTTCAGCCAATCAAAATCAAGTATTTGTAGAGGACCTACATATTTAGTTGCAAGATTATCCTGTTCGGGTAGGCATCGATAACAAACTTGCGATTGTGGTTTTTCGTCAAGCAAACAATTTTTCAGCTGCATCATGCTGAGAAAAAGTTTCAATCAATGAGATAATGATGTCTGCTTTGTACTAGATCAACACGATTAATTGGATTTTTATAATAGTGCTAGCTCACTGAAACATGATCTACTGCCTGACATTTTGCTCCACTTGGAAACAGTATCCCGATTCCGATCAAATCAGTGTTGGCTCTTACTTCGTAATGGTTGTGTGGTTGGTGGAGAAGCAGCAAATACCAATTTTATCCTTTGGTTCAACCAAATCTGTTTCTCCAACCCATAATCTACCACATTAGAGGCAACCACGTCAACCGTTGCACCACATACACAGTTCAAACTGATATCCAGTTGTTCACCTATCAAAGACCTTGGTCGATTCAGAGAAATTATTTATTCTGTTAATCTTTGTCCCATGGCGACAACCATATTTCAGATATTAAATCGACACACAAAAAAAACCACTGACTTCAGAGTGTTTATCATCATTGAGCACATTTTTTAAATCAAAATGGCAATAAAAACTTTTGTATCCCGTCTACCCTCTGCAAATAAACCAGATTTCCATATTTCATGATGTTTGTGTCCAATTGCTTGCCCTTACGTAGTTCACGCCCGTTTTTTCGGTGGGGTTTATGTTGCTCAATCTTTTATCATTATTTGTCCTTATTCATTAGCTATTGCATTGTCTGTCCTTTGATTTACGGCTTCTGATTACCCATTTGGCATCTTTAAACTTTTCTTACATTGAAATTTTATAAAATGACAGATGGTAGAGTTGGATTTACACCTACCTGCGAGTTCGAACCTTGTTCATGGCGAGGCATACTCGATACATCATTATGTGATAAAAGTCTGTCAGTGACTTACAACAGGTCGGTAGTTTTCTCCAGGAATTCGTTTCCTCCACCAAAAAAACTGAAATATTGTTGAAAGTGGCAACTCTAACCGTATAAAATGATCCAGTAAACAATGACAAAACTAGAAATATTTCATTTGGACTTTATTTTACAAAGTTCTGAGAAACAATATGTACATTTGTACAACTATACAAATTATGTACAAGCAATATACAGAAAAAAACAAGTAACAGGGGTTTACATGATCCACAGGAAACATCTCACATAATGAATGGGAGATAACTCATCTCATATAACATAATCAAAGGGAGATAACTTATCAATATTTTAACATGATTTTTTTCTAATTTATATCCAATAAAAATTTGTTTGCACATATTTTAATACACATAGAAAATGTGTCCCTTTTTATTTTTTTTATGGCAAATTTCTCGCACAGGAGAATCATCTTTTTTAATAGCAACGACAGTAACAATTCCAGAAACTACAATATTTTAACAACAAATTTTACATTACAGATCATTAATCACAAAATTTGAAAATCAGTAATATAGTTCTAGACCCAGTAATTTGTAATTTCAATTTCAAAAATAAAATTATAATTTGTAATAGTAGTACAAGAAAGAATGAAAAATGGGGGGAGATGTTGGATTGGAGCGAAATAATTTTTTTAGAGCACCATTCACATCACTCTTGCAGTTAAACTTTAGATGATCCAAAGTGGTTAACAAGGAGCAGACATGGTTTCATTTATTAGCTGTCGGATCAAAACAAAATATTTGTAAATTAAAGATTCTGCAAAATTAGTTTATACAAACAAATGGTTTTCAAGCTTATTTTGGAGTACAAACTGGATGCTGATCAGAACGAAATAGGGACATTTTTCAGGACCATGTATATATATCATTCTTTCCAAGTTTCAATTCAAATAGCCAAGTAGTTACTGGGAAGATGATTATAATAGATTGGAACAAAGATAATATTTTATAATCGATATCCATTCATCTTTCCTGCAAAGTTTCAGTGGAATCAGCATAGTTATTTCCTAAAAATTATTAAACTAATTTTTTTTTTACAAAGCTAAGCTACTATCAAGTACATAGTTGTTGTTTTTTTTTTAGCTCTGTGTATGTTATATTAGGGATTTCATAAGTTTTTTTCTCCATTTTTAAAAGTAATATTTTAAGCATTGGTCATTTGTTTGTTTTTTTCCCTCTCTCTCTTTACAACAAATGAAATACACTAACTACTGTTGAAAGACTGGTCAATAACAAGAAACAAAATGGTCATTATGCTTTTTTACATCTTGCACATTAAATTGAAAAAAAAAAAAAAATACATCAACAAACTACATTACTTCCCTTAGTTTTACATCAAAAAATTATGATTATCTCCCCTGTATTACATCTTCAAAAATCAATCCTTTGATAAAAAAGAAAATACATTTTTTTGTTTTTATTTTATATTTATTTGATGCTTAAAGAAATACAAAGTCGGATCTTATTCTGAAATCAAGCATTTATATAACAATGTGACAGCAACGATACATTTCAGTATTGAAACACAAAAGAAATAATCTTAAAAATCTGTCACATTTTCTAAGTATAAATATAAAGATTTAGTACAGTCAAATAACATGTGTAAAAATCATGCCAAATTTTAATCTTTCAAATTACGAGGCCTACTGTGCAATGTCATCTATCACCTGAACAAGTTGCAGAAGAGGTGGGTGCGCTTAGATGAAATAACATCATCGACTGGTGGAATAATTTGTACCCATTATTCTGACAGTAAGCTCAAGAAATTGAATGGCGACTGCATATGTACTAACAAAGTGACTACCAAACACCATCAAAACATCCACTACTTTTCATTGTATGTTGATCCTATTTATTGTCAATTTAATTTATGTTGTCAACCACCACTTGTTGGCGGCAAAAAGCCTGGACAATTATAACCAACAGACTGGTGAAACCCCCACACCATTGGTAGATGTCAGGAAACCTTAAAACAACAACTGAAGTGGGCGTGAACATGTCAGTGGTGTAAGGTTTGTGGTCCAAAGTCCCTAACGATAATCGCTATGCAATTCAGACCCACAAACTCATCAACAGAAAGCTAAATAATCAACATTAAGCACTACAGGCCAATATACAAAATCCAAACACTTGACCCTAAACAGAACCCCCTGCTAAAAAGCATCGAGACTTTGCTTTGGAATGTTTATTAGTGATTGCTCAACATCAATAGACTGCTAACTAACTGTAATAACATTAATAATCCAAGTGTACACAAACAAAACAGATGAAGAATGTTGACACAAATATACACTAAGAGTTCTTTCCCTTTATCAAATGTATATACCGGTATCGACAATCATTATATTATGCCTTTAGAAAATAACAGTTGTGATGTTTCAAATAAGATGATAAAATTGAGTCATTTGTACATTGTTTTACTATGCACATGTTCAGTAAAATAAACAAAAGGCTATGCCTAGTGACAGTTGGTACAACCACAGCATGTCTATTTTGGCACCTTAGGATCTAATGTTTGGAAACAAGTAGGGCTCGATTCCCCTTTATCTTGAAAATAAACATTGTGTCTTCAGGCAGGTAATGACGATGACATATCCATACTAGAGATCCTTGTGGGATAAAATTTTAATGAGTCCCAACCAAAAAGTCACAAATTCCACTATTGCATTCTGTTATTTTTCATTGTAAAAATGGTGAGTTCCTAACACAAGTGATGAGTTGAGGACCTATATGAGTTGCTACAAGTATCTCTGCCATACCATAATATGATTGTAAAAATTTTGCAGTTGTATCAAAAATTTCAAAGATACAATGGTTTTCACAAAACAAACTAACGTAATTGGTCTTGTATATCACACTCCACTTCAATATCCATTTAAATAATTAATTTAAATACAAGTATGCAACCTTACTAATTTACCTGTGTAATAATACACACCCAATGATGGTCAAACCGATTATACAGTCCAAAAATATGTGCAGTGAAACCTGTCTAAAGCAAACCTCCTTGGGACTAACTTTTGTGTTCAGAATAGACAGGTGTTTGGCTTATACATGCTAAATTAACTAAGATTTCCTACATTAGAAATTTGTTTAAAGTTTGGTTTTTACAGAATGTTTTGGTTCAGTATAGACAGGTTTCACTGTATTAACAACTGATTATAGTTCACATTAGTACAGGGGAAACTTTTGTGGAAAAATATATCAAGGTGACTTTTTATATATCACACAACAGTGTTAAATATTTCTCTACAACACATTAAAATGGAAAGAAGGGTTCAGGGTTATGGTGTTTAATGCCACTTTCAACAATAATTAAGTTATATCATGGCAGTCACTTTTATTGGTGGAAGAAACCCCAAGTACCCGAGAAAACCACCGACCTGCTGCAAGTTAATGACAAGCTTTATCACATATTGTTGTATCGCAATAAATGGAAAGAGAAACAAACTGCTTGTAATAAAAAAAAAATGTACTTATGGAAGATTTTGTCAGAAGACAAAGAATATTTGAATATTATGGGTCTCATTAATAGTTGTCACCCGACATGTTGACCGACGAAGTTAAAAAGGACCTCGACGGATGACCATGGGGAAATCTTAAACAGGTGAAGTACATGTTACGGCCATAAGGAATGTGGCAACAGGTTTGGGTTATTGCTATTAATTCACTTTCATCATTTTTTCAACTATATTAGGCCCCAACAATTTTACCGAACTTGCAGAGTACAAGTTAAATAGCACAACTAATTAACAGCTCCTAGAAGAAGCTTTTTGTGATATATAATGACTGTGTACATAAGAATATGGTCTTGTATAAGGGAACATGACAAAATAATGTTAATTTGTCTCTCAATTAATTGCTTACAGTGCAAGAAAATAGGTTACATTTTTTTTTAGGTATATATCATCATCAAAATCGATACATATTTTTTTTTTAAATGAAAAGCTCATTTTTTTGGGTATATATCTTCATCAAAATCGATACATTTTTTTTTTTTTCAATAAAAAGCTATCAAGAAAGACATACATAAAAGATATGAAGCTTATTATACTTTGAAGCATCTTGATAAAGAAAAATTACATTGAACCTGTTTATACCACAACCTGGCAACTGTAATTTCAACCTATACTAATGTTAATTACTGTTAACAGTTAAGTTTTCATCATAACTCTCCCTCTCTTTGTTCCAACACATGACAGGTTATTTTGGCAGACTTCCAAGTTTATTTTCTAATGCATGGAGTAATTTTTTCTTAATGTAAAAAAAAACTCAAACATGCATCAATAGATATTAAATTTTGAAAAAGAACTGCCTTCCTTGTCTTGTTATCCTACAAAACCTGTCCTTTAGCACTATTAAAATTAGCACTATTGTTCTCACATACCATTCTCAAATACAATCACAGGGTCCAGTGCCCACCTCCTAATCACTCTCTCATCTACTTCACCTCTTAGAAGCTTTTGCCACAGACGGTTCTGGCGTATCTATTGACCATTCAGGATCATTTGGATCCTCACCCACTGCTGATCCAGAGCTTGAACTGGGGAGAGGTGAACAAGGGACACTGTCTCCTTCTGTCACCTCATCCTCTTTTTTGCTCCCGAATGTTTCAGACAGAGAAACACGCGAGGAAGTTCGTCTTCTACGTTCCACAACGGGAGGTTGGTCAGACAACATTTTGTCATAATCCTCATCTGAGAGAGGAAACGTCCTTTCTACCCATGGTTCAACCACCCCTGTATCAAATAATGGGTTCTGTTCTTTATCTTCCAAGCATACACTACTAGTACGACGATTTGAAGCAGAACTGCTGCGCCTACGGAATGCTTCATCCTTTGCCTGTATTTCTGAGCCTTCCTGTACAAGGTTAGGATCTGACGGTGTTGTCGGACCACTATCCGTTCTTGAGCTTCTACTTCTTCTACTTGGATATTGTACAAAGTTTGAAAAGCGTTTTCTTTCCGAGACTTCACATATTTGATGACGGGCAAGAAACGAATCATCAGATAATTCTTCAATCTGTAACAAATAAATCATTCAATAAAAACCATGTTAAATTTTAATTATTGAGTGTTATCCAACCCTTAGCTTGTTACCATGTTGCGAATAGTGGAGCATACTTTCTATCCAAAGATGGTTTTAGTTTAGGTTTTATGGTGCTTAAAGCCACTAATGTTTTGTTTATTATCAGTAACATCATTACTTGCTTGACATTCTAACATGATGTCCTTCTTTCGCTTTGTAAACAAACGAGCGATTTATCGATTGGGTATAATCTCATTAGCACTTTTGTTGGTGCATGTGACCGACTTTTCAGTCGTAAATGTGTATGTTGATGAATTATCGTCTGCTCGAATTTGGCAGCATAATTGTGCGTGACATTGTCTGCAAACGTAAATATAAATTAGTCTTCCAATCAAAGTATACTACCGTATTTGTACTCTTAAGACATATCAGAATCAAAATAATTCATTGAAGCCAGAATGTGTTTTAACACGGGTTGGCGGATATTAGTAAATTTTATCCCTCGCCTCTGGCTCGGGATAAAATACTAATATCCGCCAACCCATGTTAAAACTCATAACACATTCTGGCTTCCATGATTTATTTCTTAATCAAACTGACTGATAATTTTCAGAATCAGACCAGTTAAGTCTATTGATACTTGAAATATCGCACGGCGAGATGAAAGGAAAAATGTATTGGGGTTAGTGTTTTGGTGTTTAATGCCACTTTCAACAATATTTCAATTATATCGTGGCAGTCAGTTTTATTGGGAGGAAACCGGAGTATCTGGAGAAACCCACAGACCTGTCGCAAGTCAATGACAAACTTTATCACCCAAAGAAGGCAATTAAAAACACTTCATGTTCAAATATATAAGCAAGATCTTCAATTAAATGTCCACATCACATCTATAGATGATAAACTTGAATGCAATAAGTGATACATGAGCAAGTGAGTGTTATTTAACAAAAAATGACAAAATGTTCAGCTATAGTATAAATCATGGCAATAATAAGTAACATTTCAATCATGATGATATCCCCTTTGCACAAGACCAATACGCTTAGCAGGGTTTGAAATTAGCGGTCGCCCACTCGCCATTTGCGAGTAAATTTTAGTGTGGGCCCTTAAAAGTCTCATCTCAGTCGTCCACTTGGCGAGTGAAAATTATAAAAAATAAAATAGTGTCAATCTATATGTAATAATTCCTATTCACCAAGATCGAAATCCGAAAAATATTGACATTTCCATTGATCGATTTCAAGCCCCGATTTTTTGTTTTGATATTAAACTGATATCCGCGTATATTACTCTTCGCTCTATGAACTAGAGTAACAAAGTGTAGTAGCCCGGGAACCAGCTTATTTTGATGTATGCGAATCTTATCTCCACTTAAGGAGATTTATGGCTGTTCTATTTAACACTTCCGTATAAGGATGTCCATTTTTGCATTAATTTTGCATCATTTAAGGATTGAAATAAAGAATTTAGTTGTTGTTGTAAAGGGATTTAGGTAACAAATAATTCTTTTAAAAACGATGATTTCTCTGTTGTCTTTATATTGCACAAACCACACCGTTTTCTGTGGAGTCATATTACGGAATTTTATAGCACACTTTTCCGACTTTGATTTTTAATTTTACATGTTCGCTCAAAATATCCGGTTGGCGAAATGTTTCACCAAGCCGATTTAAGTCAGTTCTTTTGGGG
>MJUT01009315.1:115735-127438 GCA_002080005.1 Gigantidas platifrons | reverse complement strand
ACCTCGCAAGCGAGGTGGCAGGCACGCCTGATGGGCCCTTAAGAAATTGTGTGGGCTACCAAAATTAATTTGGTAGGGGCCCACTTGGCCCCTAAAATATTTCCTTAGGTTCAAACCCTGCGCTTAGTTGAATTTCTATCAGTGCTAACTCACTTAAACAACAGTCCGCAGATAGACAGGTCGTTCCACTCTGACACATTATCCTGTTTCAAGCTAACCAGTATTTGCTCTTTCTCCTTATAGGTGCATGTTTAGCGGAGAAGCAATATTATCAATATTATAGTCTTTGGTTTGACCCAACCAGAGCTAGAGCCAATGTTCAACCGTACTCGAGGCAAGCATGCTTACAATTACAAAACATCTGAAGAATCCAGATTTAAATGTGAGGTAATCAATTTTGCAAATTATTAATGATGTATTCCAAATATTTCCCTAACAGAACATTAGAGAATTATTGTGTATAAACTTTAATATTAAGTCAAATTAACTAGCAATATTTTTCACTAAATTATTGCAGTTATCTCCCTTTCCTCATAACTAAATATTTTTTTTTAATCCTTAATAAATTCTTGTTTGATGGTTTTAGGGTTAGGGTTATGTTGTTTAACGCCACTTTCAACAATATTTCAGTTACATCGTGGCGGTCAGTTTTGTTGGTGGAGGGAACAGGGAGTAGTACCCAGAGAAAACCACTGCCCTGCCACAAGTCACTGACAAACTATCACATAATATTGTACCAAGTACACCCGGGGTAGTTATAAATCCAACTACCATACGATCACGACCACAACAGCCCCCTTGATGATATTAAGATCTTATTATAGGTGCTAATAAATTAAAGTTGTCAGTAATATCCCAGATGTACTAGTATGAAGCAAGGGCACTCTGTAAAATTATTTATCATGAGAGTCCTGAACTTGTGGTTTTAAAAACAAATCTTTCTGTCCTAAATTTTTTTTTTAATTACCTGTTCATCACAGCTGTCTTCTTTATCACAGACTTCTTCTGGTGCTAATGCTCTCCATCTACAATACACAATAACATAGATGGTCAATAATTACTAAATATACCGTATTCAGTAGTGTACATTAAGCTGTAATAAACTTGTTCAAAATACAGGGATGATTTTTTTTTTTTCAGTTATTTAACTGAATTCAGCTATTTTTCTGTTGAAAAGAAATTCCAAAAATTGCAGGAGTCAGAACGGATCAAAAATGATCTTTTTGAAAAGGAATGTAGATGGTTTCAGCTATTTTCCTTGATTTTCTGTTAAAAAGGGATGTAGATGGTTTCAGCTATTTTCCTTGATTTTCTGTTAAAAAGGGATGTAGATGGTTTCAGCTATTTTCCTTGATTTTCTGTTAAAAAGAGATGTAGATGGTTTAAGCTATTTTCCTTGATTTTCTGTTAAAAGGAGATGTAGATGGTTTCAGCTATTTTTCCTTGATTTTCTGTTATTTTATTTATTTTCTATCCAGAATCATCCCTGAAGAGATGACATACAAAAATGTATACTGTACATAGTAAAAAAGAAAGGTAAAAAAAATCAACATATAATCCCATTTTAATAAGACTGATGGTGAAATCTGTTTTTGCCTGTTGATCTGTTAATTTAATGAATATTTTTCGTTGTGTTGTCTTCAAAGTTTGTGGTCGTTTACCACGATTTCAAAATGCATATTTTCAAAGATGATTCCATTGTTTGTTGTTCATAAATTAAATTCAAATGTATCTCCTTTTTTCTTAAAAAAATAATCTCCGACTTCTGGTTGGGGGCAATTCCCATCATGTAGACATGCCACTATTTTTAGGTGAAACAGCTTCTATATTTGAAACAAGAGTATGGCCTCGACATACGTTTGTAATGTAGAGGCCTGGAGTATCCAAGAATATTGACAATTTCAATGGGTTTTTTTAATATGCATCATGATTTAAATAAAATGGGCAGAATTGGTGTTTTTATATTTTTGATTGGTAAAGGACTTTCCCAGTGACAAAAATCATCAACAACCGTTGATAACATGGTGCCTATTTGTTTTTTTTTTACATGCCATGTGCCTTCTTGAATATTAGGTCAACTACAGACAATAAAATATCAAATGTAAATACTTGTTAAATTCATCACAACATTAGTAGAATTAACACATTTCACGGCGAATTTCACAATAGATTTTAGCATTGCATAGTATGACAGTGAAAAAACCCAACATGGCAGACTTTGTTACTTGAAAGGCAACACACCATGACACCATACGACCGAGGCTACCATGATTTTTTTTAATAACTGGTTACAGATCAATTTGCCGTTATTCTGAGCTATACAGCAGTGTGATAACCAGTGCAACACTTTTGGACTGTATTTACATGTGAAATTGTATGTTCTTCTAAATTTTTGATAGTCAGAATTCTAGTAGATATCTGAGATTCATATCAAAACCAAACTAGAGAAAGTTGATCTGGTGATACACCGAGTGGTACTTTAAATATCATTCGGAAACCTTAAAAGTCCAGAGAAAAAGTGCCACAACTCAGGAACAATAAATGTGAAATACACCGTAATCGAACTTAACCTGTATTTAGTGGTCCACAGTATTGTGTTAAAGTTTGAAAAGATTTGGTTGAGCCATACTTTAAATACCATCCGGAAACCTAAAAAGTCCCTATTTTCTAAGAGAAAAAGGGCCATAACTCAGGAACGGTAAATGTGAAATACACCGTAATGGAACTTAACCTGTATTTAATGGTCCACAGCATAGGGTTAAAGTTTGAAAAGATTTGGTTGAGCCATACTTTAAATATCATCCGGAAACCTAAAAAGCCCCCATTTTCTAAGAGAAAAAGGGCCATAACTCAGGAACGGTAAATGTGAAATACACCGTAATCGAACTTGATCTGCATTTAATGGTCCACAGCATTGTTTTAAAGTTTGAAAAGATTTGGTTGAGAGGTACTTTAATTATCATCCGGAAACCAAGTGTGACGGACGGATGGACATGAGGAACCCTATATACCCCAGGCTCTCGTCGAGCGGGGATATAAAAAAGAAGACTTTGTTAGGACCATCCAATGCTAATTATAGAGAACAATTATTCATTTTCCCATATAGAGTTGTTTTAAAATTTGTTAGTCTCACATAAAGAACATTTCTACTATGTAATAATTTCACCACTCATTTGATTTCTGAGAAGAAAGCTATTCAAAAATTGAGCCAATCAGAACACTTTGTTCTATATTGGCCTAGCAGCCATGTTGAAAATCCCAATAAAACTAAAATATTGTTGAAGGCAATCCAAACTAGAACTGTCCGCATAGCGGGACTAATACCCACCACTTCACCGACTGTCCAAGATTATTGAAAACTAAGTCTACATGGAAAATATATTATTTGTCAAATTATAATGTTTAACACATTCAACAAAAATAAAAACGTCGTAGCATAAAAACTGTAAGAGGAGTTGCACTGACAAACCATGTACCCTTTCAGCCAAATTCACAAATAAAAAAAAATAACAAAGTTCAACAATCTATATTTTTTGGTAAAATTCATGAAAATCAAAATCCTTACAACATGCACATCTTTGATACGAGTACAAATGTTCTGCTATATAAAAACTTCCTAACTTACAAACTGTAGGANGAGTTGCGCAGACAAACCATGTACCCTTTTTGCCATATTCACACAAAAATGGCTAAGTTCAACAATCTATATTTTTAGTAAAAATGCACAAAAATCAAAATCCTTACCACATGCACATCTTTGATATATGTACAAACAATCTACAATATAAAAACTTCCTAGCGTAAAAACTGTAGGAGGAGTTGCGCGGACAAACCATGTACCCTTTTAGCCAAATTCACCAAAAAATGACTAAGTTCAACAATCTATATTTTTGGTACAAATGCACAAAAATTAAAATCCGTACCACATGCACATCTTTGATATATGTACAAATGATCTGCATAATAAAAACTTCCTAGCGTAAAAACTTTAGGAGGAGTTGCACGGACAAACCATGTGCCCTTTTTGCCAAATTCACAAAAAAATTACGAAGTTCAACAATCTATATTTTTGGTAAAAATGCACAAAAATCAAAATCCTTACCACATGCACATCTTTGATATATGGACAAATGATCTGCAAAATAAAAACTTCCTAGCAGAAAAACTGTAGGAGGAGTTGCACGGACAAACCATGTACCCTCTATGCGGGCGGACAGACGGACAGACAGACAGGGTGAAACCTATATACCCCCCCAAACTTTGTTTGCGGGGGGGTATAATAAGGTATCATTTTCTGCAGTGATTTCTGATAAAACATAGAACTGTGAAAAGTAATTGGACACAAATGATGACAACGAGTGCAAAGTGATGACTATCTCACACGGCATTTATGTTTGGTTGGTTGGTTTATGGTGTTTAATGCCACTTTCAACAATATTTCAGTCATATCGTGGCAGTTAGTTTTATTGGTGGAGGAAAACACTGACTTGTCACAAGTAACTAACTTCATCACATAATGATGCATTGAGCATACATCGCCATAAACAGGGTTCCAACTCGCATACATCGCCATAAACAAGGTTCCAACTCGCATACATCGCCATAAACAGGGTTCCAACTCACATACATCGCCATAAACAGGGTTCTAACTCACAACTTTAGTGGTGATAGGCACTGATTGCACAGGTATATTAATTCAATTACTCTACAATCATGATCATGACAGCTCCCAATGGTTCAGAAAAAGATAATGTACAAAACAACAAAAACATTATCATACTTAGGCGTTACAATCTCCTTATACTGAAGCTTCTCTACTCTCGTCGAGGCTGCCATGCTGTAAGGAATGACGATATTGTTGATATCATAGGCATTCTCCAACTTCTTTTTCCTGAGGGCAGCTTCTTTCATTTCTTTCAATGTATAAGAAGGACAACTTCCAGAAAGAAGGCCAAAATCACCGTCAATTGACATGGGTGAAGGCGTCATTGCTCTGTAATCGTCCCCATGTAATGACAGTGAACGATTTTTCTTTGCAGCTGAAAAAAATATATAACATTAGTTTTAACTAACTCTTTATTGATCTTTAAAATGAAAAGAATGCTTACACCGGCTTATAATTTATCTCTCAATGATGAAGAAATAACAGTTGCATGCTGATATTTACAAAGGGCAATGCAGGGTAAAGACACACAATCTACCACATTCGCACCGAACATGCTTCATAGATACACTCCACATGTACAGACATCGCTCCTCTCATACACATGACATGAATGAGCCTATAGGCATTTCCCCTTTATTCCTTAATGCTGCATGCTAAATGTAGATACTGCAGTTACTAATTTCAACTAGATATGACCTTTGATTGACCCAATGATCTACCCCACCCAGGTCAAACCATCATTGTACAATTTCTAACATTTTGTATCAATATGAATATATGAGTGAGTGATTGTTGGTCAACGCCAACTTCTTACAATTTGTTAGCTATATCATGGCAAGAACAAGTTAATTTTCAACGAGATGTTGATGAGGTCTGCTTTGTACTAGATCAACACTAGTTGGATTTTTATAGTGCTAGCTCACTGAAACAATGGTCCGTGAGTAGACATGTTGCCCCATGGGACACATTATCCTAATTCTGAGCCAATCCGTCTTTGCTCTTTCTCCTAAATGCTTTGCTCCAACCCATGATCTACCTCACTTGAGGAGAGCATACTAACCAGTACAACAACGATGTGGTTATATGAATATTTGAAAATCCACAAAATAATTTTGTATTAAATGTTTTCTAATAAGTATTGATGTAATTAACATTTGTGTCTTTTGCAGTTACCCTCTTCCCAACATATTTACATCCACAAATACCCAATATAGAATATAGAACATAACTAACCAAGTCTTCGTTTTTTAAGTTCACTCCTGTATAATCTTCTATCAGATTTTTTCGTCGGTGTAGATCTAGGCTTGGTAGGTGTTCTTCTCTCATATTTGTTCCGTAATTCTAAAATGAAAAACAAAATGTAAATATTAATAACAGTCTTTGCCTAAATTTTGTTCACCTATTTGCCCGAAAGCCAAATTTAGAAAAAAAATTATATTTATTCAAATAAATTCTTTCATAATTTTCACTTGTCCGAATCCAGTTTTACTTGTCCCGGGCTTCGGGCAAGTGAGTTAGTGCATAGACTTAATTGAGCTGATTTCTACCATTATCAAAACTATGTCAATCTCCCTTAGGCACATGTGACCGTACCAGACATTGGCTGTCCTGCTTTGGCCATTTGATTTACTTGCTCCAAAAGATTTTTTGATTTTTTGGCTTTCCAATCTTTTATTGAGCTTACACGACGACGTTATTCCAGAAATGTATTGTCCGCAATAGATTTTATTATCTTCATTGTTCATCAGTCTACGTTATTACTATGAGGTATGTATATCTGATTGTTGCTTGGAAGTACATTATTGAGTTTGCATGGCTCCAACTGTTTGAGCAAATATAGTTAGGCTTATGGTGTTTAATGCCACTTTCAACAATATTTCAGTTAAATCGGTGCCGGTCAGTTTTATTGATGGAGGAAACCGGAGTACCTGTAGAAAACCATTGGCCTGCCACAAGTCAGACAAACTTTATCACACGATGATGTAACGAGTACACCTTGCCACGAGTGAGTGATTGTTGTTGAACGAAAAATGAGACACTTCAGCTATATCATGGTGAGAACAAATAGCATTTCAATGAGATGGTGATCATGTCTGCTTTGTACTGGAAAAACACGCTTAGTTGGACTTTTATAGCTAGCTCACTCAAACAGCAGTCCATACATAGACAGACACTTCGCTCCACTCGTACACATCCTGATTCCCGAGACAACCACTCTTTGCTCTTACTCCTTCCTGCTGCAATGATTACCAGTGAAACAGCAAATACCAATTCTTTAGTCTTTGACCAGGGCTTGAACCTACAATCTGCCACACTTGAGGAGAGAACGCCAACCATTGAAGATGGTTGGTTGGTTTATTCAACAATATTTCAGTTATATCGTGGCGATCAGTTTTATTGGTGGAGGAAACCGGAGTAACAGGAGAAAACTACCGACATGCCATAGCCACTGACAATTTTTATCACATAATGTAGTATCACGTTTTTACCGGAAGTCGAAAATTTTAAATGGTGAAAATCATTAAGTCATTTTGTAGGTTAATTATTGCCTTCCTTGAAGCATGAACATTTACAACCTTTGCACAGTCTGTGCTGTAGTATTGTATTTATACTTACTTGCAGAAGACAGAAGAGCTGCAGCAGCACTCTTAGCATATTTTGTACCTGGCTTCCTTGTCTTATCTTTTGCAGCCAGGTATCTTTGATGTCTGGAAATATATAAAATTCACATTATATAATCTGCGCATGTGTTTAGGATACATAGTACTTCTTAACAGAGTATATAAAATCTGTGACAAACCTATAAGGAAAAAATTATGCATGAAGAATAGTGTTAAAATTAAAAACCCCAATTTTGTAGCCAAATATATTTTACATGTCTATAAGAAAACGGATATAACTTTTTCTGAACAGATTCAATAAACTCTACCGTTACCATCGTAAATTGGAACATACGACAGTTAGATTCACATTTACCCATGCAATTAGTGACTACTTTAGAGTTAAATTCCTGCATATGGTGCAATGTCCCTGATACAATCTCAAGTGATAAAGTTTATGAGTGACTCGCGGAAGACAAGTGCTTTTCTCTGGGTACTCTAGTCTCCTCTATGAATAAAACTGACCCTTATAATACAGGGATATGTCACAGTCTTTTAGCATTCAATGAGTTGAGATGCGAATGTTTATTTTGTTGATATTGGTAGAATTTTTGACAACAATTGTTTAAAATTTCTTTTCACAATATACTAAGTTAATTTTTTTTCCTGGACCAAAGGTCTAGAGAAATTTGTAATTCCCTAAAAGGATTAACAATACACTAGACCGCATATTATCTTAACATAACATTTTTTCCTGTGTTTTCTCAATGTTTTTTAGTAATTAAATGTGTATTTCTAATTGTCTCGCAGGACAACAACAGTGCAATAACTTATGACAACAAATTTTTAGCGGCAGTCTCTGCCTTACTTTTTTTCACCTACTTGCCCGAAAGCCAAATTTAGAAAAAAAAAATCCATTTATTCAAACATTCTTTCATAATTTTCACGTGTCCGAATCCAGTTTTACTTGTCCCGGGCTTCAGGGAAGTGGGTTAGCTTGAAGACTGTTGCAGTGGTATAAAAATAACAATGTGGAAGTGATGTAATACAAGTTGTCTTTTATGGTACTGTAAATATGCTTCCAATCAAATGAAGAAAATGTTAGTCGCCATGTATGCCAGTGGAAGAATATAACATAAAATGAACAAGAGCTTAGTTTTTTATTCTTACCTTTTTTCCGACGATAAATTTTTAGCACTTTTGCCGGAAGAACCATTTTGCCAGTCTCCTTTTTTCAAATGTGACTCAAACCGGATTGTTAATGGAATTTCTGAAATAAAACAAGAAATTATCAGCACATTTTTATTTTTTTATTTTCAATATGAACAGGGGTGTGGAAATATTGAAATGTTCTACTTGTCCCCGGGCAAGTCATCTGAAAAAAGTTACTCGTCCGGACAAAATCCTACTTGTTCTGTTTTTTGTACAAACATTTGATACTTATAAACACAGTTGCTAAATTGAACTTGTTTATATTGTCTATTACATCATTGCATAAAATTTGAAATATAGTTTTAATAAAGTTAACACAAACATCCCTGCCTAAGTGATCACTGCCCAAATGAAGGCCATTTTAAATTTGGATTTCAAATAGGAATATGCAGTCAGAGAATAGCTGGTTGTTTTTAGATACAGAATAAGCTGTGTTGAAAAAAAATCTCATATCAATGAAGTTCATTTTGATTAACCTTGACAATGGATTTATCAATCAAAACAGTCATGTACTAGTATTTAGTTTTAGTGGTGTCTTCATACTTTGCAGATGACTGGTGGGAATAGGTATCCATTCTGTCCACGATTTTGCCAATAAACATTAAAGATTTCTTGTCAGCAAAATCAGAATATATTCTGCAGGTATTTCAATATGAGACACCATCAGAATCCAGCAGCAGTGAGAAATCGGCTAGCTACTTGGGTGTTTTTCCTCACATTTTGTGTCCTTTTCCGCTAGAGTTTTGCATTTAACTTTTTCGTGATGTTCATTGTGACCAATCATTCCCAGTCTTTTTTTTTTTATTATCAAATATTTGTCCATTGTAACGACTGCAACCCAATTTGTATTATACGTTCACAGATGTAAGGCCCTGTTTGTTTATGAAAAGCTATGGACAAGCAAGGAAACGTCACATTCGGAACTCCAGTAAAAACCTGTTACACGGTCCCGGTTATCGGTAAGTAAATACAGTACAATTATCATTGCAATCGGGTCGTAATACTCAACTTAGAACTTGTACAATTCTGGTTATTCTTAGCTGCTTTCGGAACACTAACGTGATCGTTTCCAATAAAAAAACAACAACCTTTATCTATATAACCGTCAATATTTACGATATATCATTTGAGGAATTGTCTTCCCAGAGTACTTTAATTAGAAATTATTTTTATTTGTTGATTTTTACTTGTCCCTGGACAAGCTAGCCAGGAAAATCTACTTGTCCGGCAGGTTCTATGTACGAGTCGGACGAGTGGGGCATGGCAATTCCACGCCCCTGATGAAAACAGAAGGAGTGAATGGCCAAAAGAACTAGAGGCTCACCTTATTAGGCCTGTATCACTCACCTGATTATTCATATGCAAGTTTGTGCTCAATGTCAAGTCTAGAATTTAAGAAAAAATATGACATTCATTTTTACATAGGATTCAATGTATAAAAAAACTGTCAAATTTTGGAAATTGGTTTTTTTCGGCCCCTTTCGATCAAGTTTATCTCGGAAACCATAAAAGATAGAGGAAATCCATGAACCGGACCACATGTCCAGTATCTTATACACTGTACATGTACAATGAATGTGGCTTCGAGTAGTACTGAGGAAAAAAAAACCCAACAACATTGGCATCATGTCAAAAAAAAAAAAGGATTGGCACGTCTGGACCTTCTTTTTAAACAGTTGCACAATGTGCGAGTCACGATCAATAGTGGCTACAAAACAATGCATCAAGGTTGCTTAAAATAGATTTACAGATTTGTATAAAAAGCATCTAGCCTTAATGAGTTCATGTATTCTTTGTACAATATTCACCTCAATAGGTTTAATAACGAGATCTTACATGTATTTCTCATAGAATAATCTTATCATATCCTTTACTTAATACCAGCAGGTGTTTTTGCTTGATAGCTTGATCTATGGTGTTGGTTTTCAGGCTAATAAAAATTATATTTATTAATTATGTATATAATTCAGTCCTCACATAGAGCACTGGTCTTCCGGCCCCAATACCAGTAACACTTTGTTCCTAACAGTAAATTTTTCAGTTTTATTTAGAACTATATAAAAATAAATTCAAGAATTTGATTTGGACTAGTAAATTCTAATTTTCATTTCGAGGACTGTATATTTGGCAATAATACTTTTATTAAAATTTTCATCTTCGAAAGCAAAGAAGTTCATAAAACAACAATCTACAAAATAAAACAAACATGGTGATTGATATTCCTAGCCAGAAATAACTTGCGATATTAATATCAAGCCGGAAAAAACATGTTTCTATCCTACCATTTGTGGGTGCATTCTTGTTTTCCATCAATAATAATCTTAGGGTTATTCTGAAACCTGAAACACACATATTTTTCTTTTTGGTCTAACATATACTACAGCTATCACGAAAAACGCAAAATCCAAATGTCCGCCAAGGGCAAATATTGGTTATGGTGGAAAATCGCGGTGGGCACGATAAGAATTGGTTCGCGGTAATTAATAGGCTTCCGCGATGGTTCAACTCGGATCCGTCAATTACATGTCCGCGATGAACGCGGTCAGATAATTATCAGATGTACATGTTTCAGTCATTTTCTATCATGTACATTTCACTGTAGCATCAATAAACTGCACATGGCAGTCGTGGAAATTTACACCTGTCAATTATATTTATCATCTGTGAAGTCTTTTTAAAAAAAAGTAGTTTAATAATAATTGTAAAAACGTTCTTGGTTTATCAGTTCGAGATCGAAGTTACATTTCTGGTAAGATTATACATATATGTAGGTCGATTCAATAAAATGATTTTAAATTATGGAGAAAGGAATTCGCATTTATTTCTTTAAAGGCAAATATGAATTAAAATTAATTTAGTAAAATTTAAAAGTTTTATTTTGTTTATGGCGAATGGGTCATAAATCCATAAATTCCCTTTTTTTCTTGAAAATGGGCAGTCTGATATAGGTGAAATAATATTTTTTAGTGTATTCTACAAATACACCTATCACAGGTGTGAAAAAAACGTTGCTCAAGACCCCTTTTATTATAAAATCACGTTTTTTCTTTCTTGAAAATCGGCAGTCTGTGGAGTCCTGATATAGGTTAAATAATATTTTATTAGTGTATTATACGGGTTATTTACAGTTTACCTGTAAAAACATCACCCATCTCAGCATGCCATCGCATCGTGCATCCACGATACATTTTGTATGTACAAATACACCTATCATAGGTGTGAAAA
>MJUT01009315.1:83593-102517 GCA_002080005.1 Gigantidas platifrons | reverse complement strand
CACATTTTTGCAATTAAACTTAACATCTATCTCTTATAGTTTTTGAAATACAAGACGAAAAGTATTAAAATTTTAAAAATTTGATGAAAAAAGGGCAATAACTCCAAGATGGGTCATCAGATTTACTTCAAAATTGCAGGGTAGGTAGATCTTGGTGTGCTGATCATTTTTACCCCATGTCAGATTTTTGATATTATTAACGGTTTTTGAGTTATTACCCAAAAACCTGCAATTTTACCATATGTTCTATTTTTAGTAACAGCGGCCATGTTGGTTGGTGCACGGCATCACCGGACACAATTTTGAAACTAGACACCCTAGTGATGATTCAAACCAAGTTTGGTTTCAATTGGTCTAGTAGTTTCAGAGGAGAAGATTTTTGAAAAAGTTTACGACGGACGACGACGGACGCCAAGTGATGGCAATAGCTCACATGACCCTTTGGGTCAGGTGAGCTAAAAACCTGTCTACTTAAGGTAGCACTAGAGGCAAAATGGCATTTTTTATCGAATTTTCTTTTCTTTCATTTTTCAATAGATATATATATATATATGTTCACTAACATATTACATCAAAGAAATGTCTGTATATTATCCAATTAATGTGTAAATAGCTAATTTATATATGTAAACAAAAGCACATGGTCAAATCTGTTCTTATCTAAATAACAAGGAGGAGCTTATCTATCAATCAGTGGTGTAATGTAATAGCTTTCTTATCAGTCTCCTGTTGACCTCTATTGACCACTATTTATATTGTGGTTAATTTATGTAATGATGGATGAAGAAGCAACAAACCAGCTTCTCTGACGGCTTCAACAAAAGCATTTCTTTGGTCTTCTAAACTCAGATGATGACAGTGTCATCTGTTGAGAACTTGTGGCATATTTTTTTTCCTTTACTTGATGATTTTATTTTAAATTTTGTTTTATTATTTGAGTAAATTCTCAAAATTTTTCCCCTCGGACCAGTCTATTTCTATCTTATTAACTTTAAAGATTTCTATTGCCATTATGTCATAATTTCTCAATAAACAAAGTTTAACTTTAATGTTGCATTTATTTATTTCATTTATTTACATTTAATTCACTTGTGTTTCAAACTTTCTGTAATACTAATCTCTCCTGTAATCCCTTTGTTAATTATGGCTTCTGGTTATGTAATTCCATACTGATCAGCAGGAATCAAACCAGTGACGTCAAATCTCCTGCCAAATGACATTAGTGGGACAAAATAGGATGGCCAGTGCATTTATAATGCAGAAATAACAGCCTGTGTATACATTATATACATGATGTGTAATTAATTTGATATCCTTGAAAGCATTTGTGTATATTTAATGGGGCCAAAACTGGGAAATTTTGTTTTGGGGCTATTTTGGAGCTTTATTTTATGAGTGAAATACTAACTTGAATTTAAAATAGCAACTTTATGGGTGCCTCTATTGACCTGATTTTGGTATATGTTGTTCTGTAGGGTGTATTCTACAAAATCGTGTCTCAGATTTCAAAAATTTTGTTTCTAAAAATATTTATACCTCTTTGAAATTGGGAACAGAATGGAAGGATTAGCTTTTACAGTCTGTATGACATAACAAATGAATGAAACCATATATCAAAATTCTGAGACGGTTTTGTAGGCTGTAGTTAGATCTTGCAGAGGAAATACAAATTTCTGGTGTGTGATTTGACCTGGACATGCTATTTTTAATCAAAGAGCATACCCTAGTTTTTTGCACATTATATTACATAACTTTTGATTAAATTGATTTTGAAATATGAAATTTGGTTTACAATAAAGAGCAATCTTTCAGAAACACATAGATACCGAGATATTTAATTTCCGTTTAGTAGATTTTAAGAAATAATCTTTTAAAGATTGGTAGTCAAGGCAAACAAAATTTCCCTCTAGTGCTACCTTAAACTGAAACAAAGACAATATTTAGCAACAACCAGTTCTATACATTACCTGTAGTAATAACACACATGTGTAAATAGACATCCATTAAGTTTGGACCACCAAGTATACAACTTGTACTTATATTAGAGTTGCACTATATGCACCTTAGTTACACCCAAAATATCGAATAATTAAAAATTTTGGCTAAAAGGTAAAAATAAACCAGTATGACTGTATCCAATATTCTATGCAGATATTTTGAAAATTTTTAGTTTACCAGTGTTGTGGACAAAACTGGTATAATTTCCATAAGATCAGTTATATCAAATTTTGTTCAAATGAACCACAGATTAACAGCTATATCATGGTACTTTATACAGCAACTCATGAAATATTTTAAGTAAAAATGTCGGCACATTTCTCCACCTACTTTTTGGAAATAGCCTGCTACTTCAAAACTTATTGAAAGCCCTGAGTATCACTAAGAAAAGTGGTACATGTAAATCTAGATCAGTTTCACGCTACATGTAATGTCTAGGACTATACTGTATAAAGGCACTCTTTCAAGTATTATTTTACAGAACATTTGTGTGCATTTTGTTACTTGTAAGGAAATGATTAGTTCCTGTTAAAAGTGGTTAAGGAGCAATGCAGGAGAACCATAATCAAATTACTTCCTTAAAAAAAGTTAATTATGAGTTCAATAACAATTAAAAATGTACTTAGTAATTTTTATAAATTGTTAATGAATCATTTATTTTAAAATAGACAACTTGTAACAGTGTATTCTTTCCACCAGTGTATTCTTTCCTTTTGGATAAAACACACTAGGGTAGAAATTCCACGACAGAAATACACTAGTGTATTTCTTCTGACAGAATAAACACACTAGTGCAAGGTAGAAATACACTAGGGTATTTACGTACCCGGACATTCTACACACCGGAAAGCAAGTACGCTTACATACTTACTACTTAGCCGAAACATTTTCTGTCCTTCACATTTACATTTTGTAAACAAATCTTTAATTTCATTACATTTTGACTGATTAAGTTTTTTTCAAAACATGCATTTAATGACGGTTCATATACAACATCTTGCTACATTTTATAACGTAGTCAGTGGTGAAACATATTCGGAAAGTTCTATTTTTCACTATACAGGAATGATGCTGGTAAGAAAATAAATTAACTGAATTCAATGAAAAACAGTGGAAACCATCTACACCACC
This sequence comes from Gigantidas platifrons, assembly GCA_002080005.1. Classification (NCBI taxonomy): domain Eukaryota; kingdom Metazoa; phylum Mollusca; class Bivalvia; order Mytilida; family Modiolidae; genus Gigantidas; species Gigantidas platifrons. The sequence goes on along the minus strand of MJUT01009315.1, from coordinate 99,388 downwards.
CTTAAAATTATCCAGAAGTCAAGTCATGTCCGATTTTTATGTACATCAACAAATGTTGAATTAATTAAATGTAGTTTTAATCTATAATTTCAAATCAAATCTATAAACATTCTATTAACCCATTCTACTGGTATTAAATCAGCATCCCCTCCTATTCCCTGTGGAGCTCTATGTTAATGTTACACCATACTAACCTTGATTGAAAGAAAGCACAGGATGAAATGCTGGATCAAGGATGGCAACTCTTTCCTGAAGTGGGAAAGTATCTACATCAATTCTCTGTAAGTTATTGTATCTTCCCCCACACATGGGACACGATGTAATGGGAGGATAGCATTGACATTTCACAGTCGAAAGACGAGCGGCTTTTCTACTAATGGCATGTAATCCTGCTGTCCGTAACAATTTACGTTTCCTGTAACTTCGCACAGGTCGACATCGCGATGCCTGACAAGAAATGTCATGATTTATGGGAGATGAATGTGGCGTACAATCACCATCGCCACTGGGACCCGTTGTCACACTGGGACTTTCTGCTGTGTTTTTCTGACTGTGACTAGAACCTATCACTCCGTTCAAATGTTTTCCCTGTCCAGTTGATGCTGATTTTCCGTCTCCTGACATCACAGATGTACACTGAGCAGGAGATATAGTTCCTAAAGACTGATTCAATTTTGTTGCTTGTCTATTTACGTTCATCATCAACTTTGAAATGTTACAAGGTGATCCAGTGGCTTCATTTTTGCGTTCTAAGTTTGCAATTTTTTGTTCCAGCGGCGACAATTTCTGTCCAGCCCTGTTTTGTCGAATTCGCCACAACAATTCTTCAGGAGATGGCTGTTCTCCTAATAGCACAGGACCTTTTGTATGACGAATTTGTTTATAGATTTCACTTTGCTGACGGATTCTGTATTCCAAGTCTGAAACTTGAGCTTGTAGCCATGTCCACCTTGACGCCACTGCAGACCTCTCTGACGCCCATTTCCATTCGGCTCTACGATGTCTGTAAAATGCACAATTCTCTTATGAACAACAAGCAAAAATGTCTTGATAGATACATACATATAAAAGTAAAACAAATATACAGTTAAACCTGTTCATGCGGTCACCTGTATTTAAAGGTCACCTTTACTTGTCGTCATTTCATGTGAATTGAACCTCTTTTAAGAGGTACATTTTGTAACTTGTCTTATAAAGCCATTTTTTCTTTGTCCCAAAGGTGTCCTCTTAATACAGGTTTTACAATATCAAATATTACAAAGGGCTTGATAGACCAATTGCACATTTACGATTTTATTCCAAAATTCCAAAACGTTTTTATAAGATTTTTTATGAGTTATTTCCCTTACTTGTAAGAGCAACCTTGTATAAATCTGAGAATGGTTTAATAATGCCCCAAAAAAAATTAACAAGATGTTGCACGCCACGTCGTGCTAAGAATACCCCCACTCGTTTATTTGTAAGTCGCACAGTAAACAGGAAGTAGATGTGCGGTAAACCTGAAAAGGGGAGACACGGTACAAGTCACCATGTCAAAGCCATATATCAAATATAAAATCATTTCTTCCAGTAGAAGCTGCGATATCTGTTACGAAAGTGTGAACGGATGGACGGACAAGGTGATTGCAATATAGCCCCCTCTCTACGAGTGGGGGTATAATAACCTATTACAACACATCAACATTGATGAAAATTGTGTGCATGTTATAAAAATTGTTTATATATTATATTCATTGAACATTCAATATGCAGAACTCCTGTAAAAAAGTATTAAAACATAATTTTAGAATTCTATTGGAAATGTGCAAGTGGTGTGTTAAAATTAAGTTTCATATAAAAAAAAGTTGAATGTAGTTTCATCTTGTACCTTTCTCTTTTTCAAATGTTCAATCTGAATATTAAAAAAATAATAACAACCATTCGTGCAGTGTCGACCAATAAATCTAACAGTCTTCACGCTAACTCACTTGCCCGAAGCCAGGAACAAGTAAAAATTATGAAAGAATTTGTCTGAATAAATAGACAATTTTTCTAAATTTGACTTTTGGGCAAGTAGGAGAAAAAAATTAAGGCAAAGACTGGTCTAATATTTCACATGATACTCCTGTTTAGTCACAAAACACTTCAGATCAAATCAAAGGGCAATACATGCAATTGTTCCTTTTCGCCAACAATTCATTTCACTTGTGTCTCATTTTATCCAAATGAAAAGAGATGACTCACATTTTTTTTTACACACACAAAGGTTCAAATGTATTCATTTGACATCAATATTAGTATACTGAAATCTCAATAATCAATGGAAACCTGTTAAGGTCCTCATCATGGCCAATCAACTCTAACCTTAACCTATATTTGAACTTGTCACTTTTATAAAAAAAAATTAATAGAACAATGTCATTATATTGGAAATTATAATTTCGCTAGTTTTTGCTTAACAAGTTATAAGATTGAAATAATTAAATTTCCAATACTAAAGAAAAGAAAAAATTAATACTACATCATATTGCAGTGTTTCAGCTAGACTTAGAAATCTTTAGGACAATTGCCAGTTTTATTAAAAAAAATTCAAAATATTCTTTAATAATCAAACTAATAATTTAACAAAAGTTCTTTGCGACAATTTGAGAAATAGGTGCGCAAATGTTTGGAGACAGGTGCCTAGCTGAATCAAATCCCTGATATTGTACAAAATGTACATTGACAATTTTAAGATATCAATGGCTAACGATTGGCATTGATTTCCTCTTTCCTCCATCATACCAATTTCCCCAATATCCCGCAGGTTTTATCAGCTAAGAAATGTGATGCATAACAATCACTCTACAGAATTACATCATCAGATCATCTAAATTTCAGCTTGTTTCAATTTATCACCGTTGTACAGTATTGCCTGTGACCATATGCCAATAACATGCTATATCAATGTACAATACATACAGTACATGTTCAATCATTCATGTATTGTGTACTTTGTAAATTATTTTTGTCTTTTTTTTTCTTGGACAAAAACCCATGGATAGTATTATACATGTCTGACATACACAGTGTGGGAAACCATTTTATAAAGTTACTTGCCAATCTGGCTAGTAACTATTGAAATCTACTCTGTACTCGCCAAAATTAAATTCCACTAGCCAACTATGGCGAGAGATCCCTCATTAGAACTCTCCATATCTTCCATAACACTAAGTGTCCAATTTTCCTCATATAGCCTAGGAAACACCGCATTCCCTTGTTCGCATCATGCATCAACCATTTTCTATCTATTTTCAATTTAGGGATAAATTTTCTCACTGTCTTTTGGCTAACATCTTTTTCGGGTGAAGGATTTCCTTTTGGCTTAAAATTACTTTAAACAAATTTTCATCTTGGGTTTAGTTTCATTCCTAATTCAAATTTGTCGCCACGGTCAACATTTAGAACTTTTAAGATATTAACAAAATAAGCATACCATTTCCGATCAATGATGTACAATTATTTCAGTAAATAATTAGCAACTTCCACTAAAATCTGGGCTACGACATGGTAACGTGTTTGAAATAACAAAACACCTGTTTTTAAGGGTATTTCATTCACGATTTCTAATAAAAAACGATAAGAAAATAACACCCAAGGTCGGAACAAACGCGTATGTTTTTAGTGTTACCATAAAAACTGTGACAAAAAAAAGAGTGACAATTTGAATACAAATTTATGTTTCTGTACTGTTTTATTGGAAAACGCAAGTAAATCACATTCGATCAATCCATTCAATCGATTTTGGACTATTTATTTTGTTACATCCACTGTCGAGCAGTAAATTATCGTATTTTGCACAGACATGCCAACTCGCCAGAATGGCTAGTACTAGTATAGAAATACTCGCCAAAATCATTGTACACTCGCATTTGGCGAACAGTAGTTTCCCACACTGATCATACATGTATCCACGGTATGTGCCAAAAACATTTTGACAATCTAAGCCAAAAGGCATTTTCGCAGTCCTCATAATGAGACCACCAGCAGTTCTCTGGCCCAAGACCAGTAAAACTTTGTTCGGACCAGTAAAATTTTCAGTTTTTTATTTAGAACTATACATATGAAAATAAATTAAAGAATTTGATTCGGACTAGTAAATTCAAATTTTCATTTCGAGGACAGTTTATGGAATTTTTAACTAGTAGCCCCAACCAATTTTACTAGACTGGGGCTTAGGGCTAGCTGTTTTTGGGGCAGACTGTATCCATTTCTAGCCAACATTAATGCATTTATCCAAATTACATTCTCAGTTTGCAGTATTCATTTTTAATGATATAATACATTTAATGATTTTTTTCACTTTTCGTACCAATAAAACAATTAGGATGGATATCAAAGTTTCTTTGAACAGAATAAACAGAATTTAATCTAATGGTACAGTATGTCATGATAATGAACACCCACGCCTCTTATCCAGGATATAAAATGGCCCTAGGTTACCAAAAACCAGATTACTAATAAATGTAATGAAAACAATTAAATAGCATTCATTCATTGTTTCATCAATTCAGATTCAATAATTAACACTTTCAAATCAAAATAAATTGTGTACACAATAAAATAACTTCTACAACCAACTTATGAATGGAATGTACATGTGTATTGGGAATACCCCAATTCTATAAATAACCATGTCATTCACTGATAATCCATGGCTAGTTGCATCAGAGTGGTCATTTAAATTCCAAATATTTGAATACATTTTAACCTATTTTACCTGTATATAATCTTGTGGATAGTCACGTTTCTCTGGTTTTTATATTACCTTATACATATATTATTTAGTCGAGATACAAGAATAATACACAGATACCTTGATTGGAGGTAACTTCACAGCCATCCAGATTTAATGGTATGAAAATTTAACCTGAAGTGAAGTTTGAACAAAGACCCACCTGATGTAATTTTACATTAATTATTCATTCAACTTTGTCGTCAATAATATTTAATTAATATGATTCTTCACAATTATTCATTTCCCATCATTTCTAAAGACATGTCAAGAAAAACTGCAAAAATTGACCAAAGACTTTTGCAACCCTCACAGTATGACAAAAAAAGGGGGAGTGTGTCATTATAAAATTTCCATAGTCAGTGATTAATGACCAGATTCCTCATTCAAGACCCTTTTTCCAATGATATCGCACACATTATTTATTCCTGCTTGTAGATATCAAATGTGTTTCTGTCAAATTGCCAAAATACCATCTAACCAACTATTCTTTGTTTCATTTTTCTAATTTAAGGCATTCGATCATTTTTTTCCCATTCACTTCAGTGAGCCCATTTTCCCATGCATAACCCTGATTTGTCCCTTCAAAAATAAATATGAACCAAACAGAGTGTTTGCAATTTAATAAAACTGTCGTCCCAATTCTATTTCTAGCACAGACCACATTTTCATATGAAAAGTCCAAGACCCTTGAGCATTTCAAACCTATCCTACACTTACAAAGAAGTAGTTCTGGATTTCTTGCTGTAACTTGGGTCATCTTCATCACAACTTTCACCTCCAGAACTGCTCTCGGTGGCATCTGAATCAACACAATTCTGTATATGATGAAGATTACTAGACAAAAGTCCAGAAACACGAATTGACTCTTCTGCTGTAGGCTTATCAATTTTCAAAACTCCTGTTGATCTATTGTCAGATCTCGAAGAGTTGAGTAACCGTTGACTCAAGGATAACGAAGGCTGGCTGGACTGAAGTCGTCGTACCAAATTTACCAGCGCTGCCGTCGACAAACTTTTTACATCATCACTAGTAAACAATTCGGTCTTCACTTCATTTATATTGTTTGTTGATGCTGTATTTTTGATAGACTTCGCTACTGTCTGCAAGTTTTTGTGTTGGTAACCAACAAAATTTCGTAGTTGTGTATGCAGATGAACCTCGACGTTCTTACTTTGAAGTCGTCTTAATCGTCTCAGCAAGTGTTGCGTTCTATTTTCTAATACATGCTGCTTACTTTTAACTTCCTCCTGAAGACTTTTGTCAATAGCACTTTGAATGTTAACATTTGTTTCGACACTTGTCGTCTGTTCTGCATTGTTAACCGTATCAAGTTCTGAACTTGAGGCCACCATGCTTGGTCCTGATTCAGATTTATTTAAACATTCCTCTTCAGAATTTGTAGATACAATTCCTATCGATTCTACCGGAATTTTATTGTCAGTATTTTTAATGGGAGTATTTACTTTTGGTCCGTTATTACTTTTCAATTTTGTTCCAACATTATCGTTGCCATTCACATGATTCGTTTGGTTCATGTTTTCACACCCAGATTCTGAATGATTTCTGTTTTGATGTTGCATAAACACCAACTTGTCTTTTGTTTCTTCAGAATCGGCAACAACCTTAAATTTTATTTCTTGGCAACCTATGTTTTTGAGCAAACCCTTTTGCTGTAGTCGTTTTAGTTCTCCAAGCGTAATGTGGGACGTCAGCCCAACGAAGGGCTTGGATTTGAGTTGACCACTATTTCCGTTTGTGACACCACCTATGGCCGGCAGTTGAGGAGATACAGGTGGCGATGCAGGTGATAACTTAATACAAGACTGTGATGCTGCTTCAGTTAGCGCTGGTGCCATAACGGCCATGCAACATACTCTCAGAGAGAGGGGCACAGACATACAAAAGGGTTGGGCTGATGTAACATCACAAACGTCCACATTTACAAATGACGTATAAATTATGTTCAATATGATGGCAGCGACTTCGAAGTACCGAATACACTATTTCCCTAAAACTGATCCTCTGGCAGGACTGACGCGTCCGTTTGTCCTTTATCGTTCTAAACAAGCACGTGACACATCAGTTCCAATTTTACAACTTCTTAGAGAACCAAAACAATGTCAAAATAATGTTTTGTCACGAGGTCACTTGTATCAAATTACCGTGCAAAGTCACTTCACTGCAAAATAACACATTAAGAAACTCGAAATGATGAATTATTCGTTCAATATTTCCTCATATTAATAAAATAAATCGCAACACACAAACCACGTGATCCCTCCACGTCCTTTATGCACACATGCATGAATTTTAATGTCTGAACATTTTCCGCTGCAAATAATCGGTCTATTTTACTCTCATTTTGATTAACAGTAGTAACAATATGTAGATAATTCAAATAAGAATATTTTTGTATATAGCAATATTAAGATCATGTCACCATTCCTGGTAAATTCGTAGATTTTCTTGGTCCGCCCATCGATTCTTGTTAACCACAGTAATGGCGTACACTTTACACAAGGCCATCACACAACAAAAATGCGGGCTTGCTAGCCTCGATCCTAATGACGATTGACTATATCACCCTCTACAGTCTATTTCGTGATTGGTTGATTTTCTGTTAGCAGGTGCGTGAATTTAATCGTCATACTCCCAGTTCTCTGTGATATTAAGAAGACATTTTAAAATGTATTTTAAGAAAATTTTATAGTTTATTGTAATTTCATTTGTTTAAAATAATTATATCGATAATAATTAATACACCATAATAACTTTGAGAAAATCATAAATGGTAAAGAAAAGGTGTGTTTTAATATGTAGAACGTGTGAATTTTTTGTAAGTTGAATTACTTCAACGGCTATTCATTTTACGTCAATACAATGCAATCTTCCGTGTTTGTGTATTCAGTTCACCGCCATTTCGAAACGAAATACAGCAACTCGTTGAATGATTACTCTTGTATTATTTCAAAATGCACGTAACAGAATACGTGCAGAAGATCGGTTTTTAATTGACATGCCATTTTAATTGAATAAATATACAGTCGGAATGTGATTATGAATAAAACATTTTTTTTATCAGTTTGGACAAGGATTTATATCCTTGGTTTGGAGGCAAAACAAACTTTTTTTTATGTTTTATTGTTTTTTCTTTGTTTTTTAGTTAGACAGTGCTGCTTTTACTGTTTATGTTGGTGCCAGTTTTATTTAAGTATTCAGTATTATTATTATTATTTTTATTTTTTTTACGGCTGCTGCTTTTATTAACTGCTGTTTTATGTTGGAGCAACTGTGTGTGGATCTTGAACAAGAGTCCAAAGAGGCACTTGCCACGTGGGTTCTTGTTCAGATCTATAGACAGTCCTCCTTCTTTTTTGTTTCTCTTTTTTTTTCCCGCCAGTATGTCTTGGCTTATTTTATGTTGTAACTTTGCATGTGACTTGTGTTGTGTTATTGTTAATGTATATTCGGTAAAAAGCTTCTTAGAGCTTATGTTGTACTGTTTTATTATGTGCCGAATCAAAATAAAGTTTTCTTATCTTATTATCTTATCTTATGTTTCAAATTTCCCAGAACCGTTTGGGATTTTCACAAATGATAAGCTAGCTATGCGGTTTTCACAACAAGGTGACGACAGTGACAATCCTTAGTGCAAACGAACCTGTCCGCAATGAATGTTTGCACGAGAAACACTGAAATATTAACAGGGGCGGGTCCAGGATTTCAAGTTAGAGGGCGCACTGAAAATAATCGCGCCGAGCGGAGCGAGGTGCGCAAATTTTTGGGGTATTTCGTGTGAAAAATCACGATTTTACGCAAAAAATCATTTATTTTCCAATTTTAGGACCCCCCCCCCCTGGATCCGCCCCTGATTCACCTCAGTTAAAAAATCTCAGAATATACCGTATATCGTCACTATTGAAAATAATCGAGCAACATGGGCTTGGGAGATTTTTTCCATACTACCAGACATTAAAAAAATCAACAAAATCCGTTGGGTTAAGCCAATAGGTCATTTCTGATTTACTGAAACTTTCATCCTTAAGATGTCAACGACGCAATCTTGAGTGCGGGACCGGCCGACAGTCGATGTTAGACTGTGGGGATTTGTTGGGTTCAAAGCATACCCTTATAAGTTATACCATTGGATAACTGGAATATATATTTTATCCTTCCATAATATAACAAATTCGGCTTTTTCTTTTTATTTTGCAAGGAAAAAGTTAGGGGGGGCTAGCTTTGCTCCCACTTTTCAAAATTAGCGGGGAAGGGGGGTGTAATTCTCCCGGTTTTGCCCTTACTTTTCAACGTGGGGTGTAATTACCTCTGGTTCCTGCGCACCTAAGGGTAACTTAGTTTTCATCTACAAAGATTGGATGCGTACGCACCCCCTTTTTTTATGACAGTAAGCACACGATTAAAGTCAGCTTTTTTTCAAACATTGACGGACTATGTTGACATCTGTTGTCAATTCACTCCGAACAACCTGGACTAAGAATTCACGCACCCCCTCCAAAAAGCCGTCGTTGGTATGGACCTGCAGCTGTGCTCTTTTTTAAAGTCGGCCGATTGTAGAAATGTAACTTAAAGAGTCTTATTATTTTTCTACCGGAGCAACGTTCTACTATTCCCTGCCAGGGATAGTTATTTGTTGACACTTGGAAATTCACACTCTCACAGTGTTAATTGAGAAGTCTCATTTAATCCATTTTTAACATTTTATATATTCTGTTTGAAATAAGTAATTAGCCTACTATTTTCAGGCTCGTACGTAGCCATGATTTTTCACAGGAGGGATTCTATAAATTCGATCGCGATCTGATACTGTCTTCAAGTGTACTCCGCGGAAAGAGGGGTCAAAATTTCGACTAGTAGGGTAATTTTATTAATATTACAGAAAAAAAAACTTAAATTACGATGAAAGTTGATATGTCGTTTGTTCATGTTAAATTGTATTTATTTCATTCAAAGATTTTATAAGGCGAATAATGGATTTACACATTCTTTTATTTACCATCGCATATATAGAATAATACACGTGACGGTATTTATTATATGTCCCATAACAGAGATGATAATAGAAAAGAAGAATTAAACGGCCTTCAAAAATCACCTCTTTATCTTTTAAATGTTTAATCATACCAGTAAACATTAAATAATAATATGCTTAAAGATTTATATATTTTTTATGTAAAATATTTCCTTTATTAACTCTAAAATGTGTGTCCTATGAATTTCTGTCTTTACTGTCACGAAAATTTAACGTTGTTCAGAACGTCTAACATACTGCATGTGACTCAGAGATTGTAGCCACGTTGGGCTTTCCTTTCTACTTCATCGATTTAAAGAAACAGTATGGTGGATCGACTGTCAACAGGATTCAGAGAAACAAACCAGTATCTCAATTAAAATGCATTAGTACCTTTATTCAATGTCTTTACCAAACATCATAGAAGTTCATCTGTTCACCTGCTACAACATTTTAAACGTCATGTAGAAGTAAAACCTTTAGAAATATTTTCTGTAATACACGGAATCAATACCGAAATGCCGAATTGTCTTTACCGTAACAAGTCTTTGCCGTCAAAATTTCATATTACAATCGTGACGGTAAAGACAACCACATACTTTTAATCACTTTTACTTAGCATCAAGAACGTTTTTGAACACGGTTAAAGGTCGTGCTTAATCAAAAGCACGAGGTTGAATATAAATGTTGGTACATAAAACCAAAATGTCTTTACCGTCACGCACGTTTTCTTTACCGTCACAAATATTCCTTTCCGTCACGAATTCAAAAATGTTTTTTGTATATTACATTTGTAATTATGCAACATATGTAAACTTAAATGACGCTGTAGTAGCACATCTATAACCCAGTTCAGTTATTCTTTACCACTGAGCACTAGTTAAAGAATATAGCAAAAATATATACATCCCGGATCTTAACTGTGAAATTATGACACACAAACCTTTTAAACACTCCGTAGATATAAGAAAAATTATATAAGTAATTGTACATGTATCAACAGAACAATTTATTAGTTTATATTCATATCAGTTTTATGGTTTATGTTGAAGAAAAAGTCAGAAAATGTGCGTTTAAGGTAGTGAGTGTGACGGTAATGACAAATATTTACACCACACGGAAGTAAAAGACGTAGACAGTTGTTTTGTTTTTGATCAAATAGCTTGTCAAACACTGAATTCTGTCTCAAGAATGGTTAATTAAACGAACTGTAGCAAATGAAATGTTTGTGACAAATTTTCCTTTCATAATAGACAAAACTCGGTATTTTGAAAAGTTATCAGAGAATGACCCAGTAAATCATGTTTTTATTTTAATTGGGAGAGGCTTGAACAACATATGAATTTATTAACATTTACGGATTTTATCATAAAAAACTAAATAACCGTTAATGTTGAATAACTGTAATATAGACTTTATGCCAATAAAAATGTAGATATATTATTTTTAATTGGGTCTTATTTTTCACCACGTGAAGATGCTATATGTCGACAAATACCACCATTTCAACAGTTAATTACTTACTAAATACTATTTCCTGGCATGTATGATGTAATCAAAGTTTATCAATATACGTATATTACACGTGTTTATAATCTGAAGAAAACAAAATTGTTTTCAAGAAATGTACAATAATTTATCTACATTTTGTAATTACAATATTCGAAAGTTTAGGATACCAGTTCGGGGTATGGTGTTTAACGCCACTTTAAACAATATTTAGTGATATCGTTGTTGTCAGTTTTATTGGTGGAGGAAACCTGAAAAAACCACCGACCTGTCACAAGTCCATGTTCATTTGTACAGCCTATATACATTGTATATTGGAGCTGACATTTTTCACTCGGCCTTAGATAGTACTTACAAGTTGATTAATTGATTTGTTGGTGTTTAACGCCACGTTCAGAAATATTTCAGCCATGTCATGGCGACCAGTTTTAGTGGTGGAAGAAGTCGGAGTACCCGGAGAGAACCACCGACCATGGGCAAGCAACTGGTCAACTTTATCACGTGCAAGTCGAGTGCACCCTGTTTTGTAATTTACAAAACCGGGCGCGAACCCACATCGTATTTGTGATATGCTTGTATGAGTTGTTAGGTGATCCAACTATCTAACTCATTGAGCCACCCGGGCCCTTCTTATTACTTGATATTGATCAGCGACACAAAATAAATATAACTTAAAGGGATATTGTCTACGATTTTTTTGAAAATTGTTAACTGTCCATAAATAATTTGTTTAAGCTATCATTAAACAGTTATGCTACAAAATATACGATTGGTGTTCTTTTTTTGACAAAAAAGATCCAAAACTATCGTTATCGGAATTATTGTTCGGATGACAGAAATTCAAAGTGAAAGTAAAAGTAAAAACGGAAGTTTGGAATTCTCGGGGGTTTAGCTTTGAGGTAAGGAAAATACTGTTAAGATTCAAACACTTCATGATTGTCACGCTCGTTTAATGTTGTTTGAATCTTAACGTTTCGTAGCGTATTCGCCAATAATTCGGTGTTTAATCTTCCTTTTATGAAGGTCAGTACGGAAAACAACAATAATTTTGGGTATGAAAAAATACAAATGTGGTAGACAATATACATGTAAAGACAATCTTTATATTTCTGCAATCTCGTCTTCCTGAAGTGAGGGGCTAATGTCCACAGAGTGACAGTTGTATCCTTGCTGTTTAAGGGGTCAACAATTTCTTCGAGGTCAATGGCATTTAAGAATTTTGTCTTTTCTATTTTGCATAGCAGAAAATCAGAACTTTTTCTTGAATTATATCTTGTCATTTAAGTACCAGAAAACGAATTCCATTTCTGTTTAAATTGCCAATTAAATGGACAGAGCGAGAGCTGTAGCACACGATTTTCCTCCATTTTACAATTTGTAACGTCTCGATATAGCTGAAATACTGCTAAAGTTGGCAATAAACATCAATCAATCAATCAATTAAATAAGAATTTGTTACCGAGAAAAAATGTACACAATGCATATACGCAATATATTTTTTTATCCTAAACCAGACCTTTTATCGTCTTATTGTTCCTCATTTAGTTGATATAAGATCCACACCGGTCAAGGATCAATCTAAGTCGGCAAGAGATTAGAAATGTCCTTTACCATTAAGAGTTAAACGCCCCCTTGGCCCTTCCTCATATTGGCTATCGTTATCGTCTTATGGATTTGGAATTTTCGTGATTCGTCAAATCCAGATTTTTAGCTACGTGAAAGAAAATATTATCACAGTATAGGAACCTGTACGCCTGAAATCTCTTGTTGACGTGCTCATCTGTAAACTGCATTACGGTTTCGGTGGAATTCGACTTTTTACACTTTCACGACAGGTAAGTTTGTCTATGTTTTCATTAAATTCTAAAAACCTGTATCTCCAAAAACTTGACAGAATGCGTATGATTGTTTGATGCAAGGACTGCATCTTTGTTTTTTTTTTTAATGTATTAGCCCTATAGCGTCATATTTATCATTTCAACGGGTTCTTTTGAACAAGGATACAATAAAATTGCCTCGTTTGACCCGTTATCCTTGAGTTATATTCCCGATACTTGTGTTGGTTATGTCAATAGATATGAACACAGTTTATGCAAAATTACAGATATGAATACCTCAGCATTGCTAAATAAATAGACATTTTAAAATACACATTTAGCAGGTCAATCAGGTTACAGACCGTTTTCAAACGCGACGTCAAACAGACTTACAGAGCTACAGCAAACAGCCGGCAGCACATTCATTTTTTCAATCCAATTTCTTAGCAGGAAAAATTATGTTTCCTTCATCGCTTCTTTGTAAAAAGAATGCTTATCATATCCAAAAATATCCGTGCAAATACAGTCTAAATTGGAAGCCATTTAGGCATAAAAAAATGAATTCTTATCTTTTCTGGTAGTAAAAGCAAACGTTTGATACTCCATTCTGAATTTGTTGCGTTATTTTATCCAAAGAAATTTTAGCGTCTGTTAGAGTAATGAATCATGTACATTCTGTAACTTTTTTTTACACAGATACATCATATCTGTCGATAATAAATTCCGAAACACTTGCCTACTTATGAGGTGCCCAATACATTTCAAAATAAGCATTTATTTACGAAAACTATTTGTTTATATATATAATTACGGAAAATGACAACATTCTCGGAAATTGCGTATAAACTTAGATCAAGTTTTGTACCTCAATGCCATCTATATTAAAATCTCACATTCGCAAAACCCATTGTTACGGTTCGTCTCTCACCTTGGGAGGTTATGTCGTCAAATCTTATAAATAAAAAAAAAATGGTATGAAAGATGCAACGTAAAAACATTGTAAGAGAAATTTGGGTGTAAATTAATTTAAAAAGTACGGATTATTAATGAAATAATCTTAAATTTCATTCGTATGAGAAAATTCTCTGGTTCATTTTCGTGGTCAGCATGGGCGACCAATCTCTATATTTTGATAGTGGAATATCAAATATTACTTTTCACATAATGTCTTAACGTGTAATTCTGGTCACAGTATATGAGAGTGTAGTTTCAGGTTATTATAGTGGGTGTGGGAAAAATTGCTATTCATTTGACGTTAAAATTACAAATTCTGGGTTGGGGGGGGTTCTAAATTGAAAAAGATATCCTTTTATTGTGTCATTTCAAGTTACGACCATTAGACAATCACGTGTGGTTAAATTTGAAAAGTACTTTTGGTCATTCCCCGTTACCCTCGATTGGTTAATGTACATAATAATTGTCCAATGCAGCTGTCATGAAAACAAGTATAATGGACTGTATAAATTTTAAGATAAAAAAAAATTAGAGTTATCTCCCATTTAATTTTGGCACATATATATCGATGACTCATTATCACATTTTTGTATTTAAACGCCACGTCAAGGGAAACGAAATACAAATTATCGAACCGTTACTGAAATATAAATAGAACTTCAAAGTCATGAGCTCACGATAGCCCGGAAATAAGGAGTGAAAAGAACACGCAAAATTAAAAATATATTCAACACTTAGGGACAGACAATTTTGAGGATGCCAATGCTCCCTTTCCACCGATACAGACAGTTTGTTTTACACGAAACGAATATGAAAAATCGGTATTTTTATTCAAATTATACCAAAAACTCTCACTGAAAACTGAAGGGTCCGCTATAAGTCATGAATTATTTTTTTTTGCATCTTTCATGTGAAATTTTGTTTCTACAATTTTTTGTTAGAAAATAGGGCCCATTCTGCCAATAGTTCACCTCTGTAGTAATTTTACAATTTATACTTTTTATTTTGTCTGTATTTCTTGCATATCAAGTTCTCCTTGCAAAATGTCCTGGCATAATATGGCACAGTAAATTAAGTTTTTATTCTAATTGATCTTATTTCGAATTTTGAGTGTCGGTACTCTTAAGTTGAAGCTCTATTTTACCACACAGTTTTAAGACGGACACATTATAGTCCTATAACATATGACTTCACATTCCATGTGCATATTTTACGTTTTCATTGGGATTTTTTCATTTTTTGTTTTTATTTCATGCGGAATGCGGTGGCAGCAATTAAAAAACAAATAGTAAATTCGCCATCGGAGGTACTATGGATATATTTTATTGCCTAATCATAGGGCCCACATGAGGCATCATTAACAATACAAACATTCATGATTGATAAATGAGACATACACACAAAAGAAAAAGGACATAGTTTGGGGTTTTTATATTTCTAAAGATATAAATATAATTATTTAGTGGATCATGTTCTGGTTTGTCTCCTGTTTAACAAGCAGTAAACCTGCTAAAACACCAAGGGACGGTGCTTCTTACACACCTCGTCTATTAATTGCAGTTTCTCACAATTACACATACCAATTTGTATTTGTATTCATAAACGGAGATGAAATAAAGATTCTCTATTTAAAAAATGGAAATGCCATATGAAATGAATGCATGCGACGTATCTGTTATATAATTCATAAATCAACCGTAAACAGGTATCGTCAATTTGGAAGATATTTT
>MJUT01009315.1:64910-76611 GCA_002080005.1 Gigantidas platifrons | reverse complement strand
AACAATGAGCAAATAGAATTTCTGTGTGTATAGACACCTTTTCAAGTAGCATAGTTGATACTTTATATCATTTAAAGGGGAACTTATTCAAAATAAATTTAAAAACGGCCAGTAATAAACAAAAATTAATAGCAATAATAAATTTATGTTTGTAATTAACAATCCAAAGGGAACACATTTATGATTATTTTCAAAAAAATTCAGCAAAAAATATTCTTCATCTGTATGATATATCCAGTTTAGGGAAAGGAAAAACTAATTAATTGACCTTCCCTACCTAAATCAAGGATTTATATAGTAGTTCTACTATACAAATCCTTGCCTAGATGATCACAGTTTGTATTTTTCAAACATATTTTCCTTTTCTCATTTTAGTTTCAATTTTTAGTTTAAGCCACACAAACAAAAATCTTTTTAGATTCTCATCCCCTCCCTTCCCACTTTTTACCATTAAATTCACGATTTTTTATGTTTCATTAGATTTACATATTTAATTGGTTCTGGGATTAGTCAAAGCAAGGACGAATATATATACATATTTAGCTTGCCAGGGGAAAAAAATAAGTAAATGAGAAAAAAAGATAATGACCACCCTAATTCTTTTATTTCTGTTTATCTTCTCGTGAAGATTAAGATCAAGTTCGTGTACGACCACAAAAAAAAATGCCCAGGTAACAACACAGGCGCTCGTGGCACGGACTCCCCCTCCCCTTTTTTCTAACTTTCTGTTTACAAATTTATTTTCAATAATATTTCTTTATTTCTTTATTATTTCATCTCTTTTTCCTTATTTTAACTTGTTCGTGTCAATATTCATATAATCTTATGTTAATATCAAATTGCATGTGTCGACCCTATATAGGTACTAATAATCCACCTATATAGTGTCGACACATGCAATTTGATATTAACATAAGATTATATATATGAAGGCAAACTAAGCACCTGTGGTGTGTACACACACGTCTAGATGTCATCTAGATGTCATCGTTACACTGACAAGGTAAAGTGATCTTGTTAAAATGATTTAGTTCATAAACTTTGGAGTAAGTTTACATTACTGATGAAAATCTGTATCATTTTTGCGGAAAGATTTTTTATTTAGGACAGTTGACACCATATAACATTAAATGTATGTTATATGATGAGATAAGATAAGATATTCTTTATTCCAATCAAGGACCCATACAGGGCATAGTCACTACAATGATTGTAACAATATATAAATCCCAACTTAACTTACACCACATACTGTGGAAACACCTCTTTTTAAAATTATTTACGCTGTAGATGATGTAACATAACACTGATTTTTTACAGTGTAAATGCTATGATTAACCCGTTTGTTGTCGAACAGTTAATAACACTACACGAAGAAAGAATATATTATCTGTATAATTTTGTACCAAATAATTTGAAAGAGTGTGATTTAGATTTAAAGATTGCCTAAATATAGAGAGACCTAGATATATTAATTCAAAATTTGACGGTATGTGGAGACAGGGACTTTATTATTCTATTTTGTTCACTTGGAGGTAGTATTTCCCGAAATTCAGGTATACTTTAAAATATTGTAATGAAGTTCATCAGTATTGCAGTGTGAGTAACCAAACATCATGTAGATCTTTTATGAACATGTATAGGCTACACCAAGGTACATGCCGATATGGCTTGTAAACGTCCGTTTTATTTCTTAATATGGTCATGATAAAACTCTTTTCTTGCGACTTAAAGATAATACTTTTATTTTACATATACTCGTCAACTAAATCTATACTTCTAACAGGTAATATCACCCACGCTGTACTAGTTAAGATTCAATGTTTGCATCATCCAAGTTTTATAATTCAGTGCCGTCATTAGGTTAACATTAGGATACAAGCGTCTTTGTGATTCAAACGCACAATTAACCACTTATGGAACAGTAGCGTCACCAAACGGGAGAAGCGGTGAATGATTCCTATTGGCTTGGTGGTTTCTGACAAGAAGATTTTTTAAAATTTCAGCCAATGAGAACACATTATGGCCCCTGGCAGCCATGTTGAATTTCAAATCAGTGCCAAAAACACAAATCTGGTAGAGGACCACCCAATGAACATTTCTGGCAAGTTTGGTTCAAATCTGTTCAGTGGTTTCAGAGAAGAAGATTTAAATGTTTAAAAGCTAACGGACGATGACGGACGCTTAGCCATGACAAAAGCTCACATGGCCTATGGCCAGGTGAGCTTAAAAATGGCATATATTTTTTTGAAAGATACATATATATATACAGGGTTGCTCAACATTCTGAAGGAATATCATAATTACCAATTTAATATGCCATTACATTTAATTTTTGTCAACATACATAGGAACCTTTTTTTGCTTAAAAAGATATTCCTTTTAGTGTTTTTATAACAAAAGACCTAAAAAAAACACTCTCTAACCATTTATTGGTCTAATTTATATTGCTTTGGCAATATTCATCCCTAGGATATGTGGCTGACCCATATTTGCAAGAATAAATGTCCAAATGCAAAGGTACTAGTATCTTATGACCAATTTTAATGAAATATTTGCATTTACAGCTGTTGGGTTCAAATTATGAAATGAAAGAAAGTTGATATTGAGCTGATTTTTAATATAACAAGAGCATGTAGCCTATTATGTTCACCTGAGAAATATAATAAATTATGTGCATTTTTATGTACAATATATAAAGTGTACAGTGTACAAAATGCTGACCAAATTATATGTTTAAATTAGATATATTGATTAATAATGATCCAACGTTGGGTTATTGAAACTATAGTTTGTTCCAATTCTACTTAAAGGGATATTAAAGCTCATTTTGGTAATTTTTTGTATCTCATGAAAACTTGCAATTGGTTCAATAAATGATATTTATGAAACATTAACCCATTTATCAATGAAACTTTGCAAAAGTGACATACTTCGTTAATAATTCTGTCATATCTTGCGGTTTTTCCAATAATTGAATTTTTGCTTCCTGGACAAAAATTCATTTTGACCCTTTTAAGTGATATTTTAACGATATTAGGCAAAGTATTTTTGGATTGTTTTTACAATTAAATTGAAAAGAAACAACGTTCGCCACGGGTTGAAAAAATATATGTTAAAACCAGCATTGTTATTCCTTTAAACATTATTACAATTAATATTCCTGTGAAACTGGTAAAAAGTTCTCCCTCCCTATCGTCTTTTTTTTTTTTAAATAATTTACATTTACAAATAGAAATGCTTACAGATAATTACAGAATGACTTCATTCTGTATTGCTGAGGAGCCACTCATGGCTAGGTGTATTTGATATGAATATTATGTGATAAAGTTTGTAAGTGACTTACGGCAGGTCGGTGGCTTTCTCCGGGTCCTCCGGTTTCCTTCACCAATAAAACTGACCGCCACGATAAAACTGAGATATTGTTGAAGGTGGTGTTAAACACCATAGCCCTAACATATACTGGGTCGTTTAATCAGTAGTTTGTTCCTATTCTATTCATGTGAAAATGACAATAAAAATGTAGATTGATCTTATCTGATTATTCTTATATTCTGTATGTTTGACTGTGGCAGAGTTACTAGGAGTTAGTGGTTTACTACAGAAATAAGCCAATATAGAGATAAAACCAACACCGGCTGCTATGCATTCTGAATAAAAACATATATACATTTGTATTGGACATCAAATTTAGTGCACACGACACGTTTCTGGGTTCACTCAACATAAAACATTCTCCCTTCCTTGACATCTGGTTTTATTTTCAGTCAGAAACAGACTGATTTTTATCTTCTGTAAATATTTAAATACTAGTATAGGATAGAAGATCCTACTGTGACTGTGACAATAGAAGAGCTGTTTCTAAGCATTTAATTTGTTTCTAAATGTGGAGTTTGATAGTCTCTCACATTAATTTACATCTATATACTTTCTTACTAGAATTTTCTTCTTTGTTCAAGTTTTTAGTAAAGTAAGTTAGAGTTATCTCTCTTTGTTCATTGCTCAAATTGAATTCTGAGGAAAATCACCATGAGATAAGGATATGAATGTAAATGAATTTGAATTTATAGTTTATCCTGTGTGATGATACAGCTGAATTGGGGTTTTCTACATCTGAAAAAAACATTGGAACCCTTTAAAAAACATTTCTAGAATGTCTGATGACATAGTATGCACTTTTTCTGGAAAAGAAATAAAAAATATTTTGATAAATCAGAGGCCAGGGTGGCTATCTTGGATTTCGAATCATTCGAAAAAGTAACAATACTTCATCAGAGCCCCTCAAGGAACATCTATGGCAAATCTGATGACTGTCTCAGCCAATCAGAGGCCAGGGCAGCCATGTTGGATCTCAAATCAGTCTGAAAAAATTCTAGAGGAATATTACTGACGTCTGCTGACTTCCTATGCAGTAGTTCTTAAGAGTTGAAAATATCTTGGCCAATCAGAGGCCAGGACAGCCATCTTGGATTTCAATATCACTTAAAAAAAATACATTTTTTCAGGACCCCTAGAGGAACAATTGTAGTAGGTTTGGTGGCTGTAGAAAAAGTCGAAAATATGAAAAGTTTACATCATATGTACAGACGGACGGACAGATAGATGCAGTACACTTTTCCATAAAAAAAGCACAGCTGAGCTAATAAGAAATGTTTAACACACATAAACAACTCAGTTGTACATTAAACATCTGAATATATACAGTTTGCATTTAAGCACCCCCATATTTGTCTACTAACATGGTATTACCATATTTGCAGTCGTCGAAAGAACATTGTTAAAATTCTTAATTTCAACTATATTTTCAATATTATCTTCCCTTCTTCTGCAACAACACATTCAATCACATATTCTCAATAACTGGTAAATTCATTAATGAAAATAAAGTTGCAATACACTCTGTCCATATACATCCGGTGTTTACGAGCAATTTTCCAAACTTTTATACAACATACATTCTGACTCTGCAATATGACACCGCAATGATTTTTGTATGGAAAATCTTAAACTGGGTCTGTTGTGACTTTTCTAGGTCATTTTGAATATGGTTCCAACAAAAGTTAAATTTGTTGTTTTTTGAGGATGAGTTCTGCTTTGTAGACCAACATGCTATAATAATTTTTTAAAAGATTTTCTAATAAATTTGTGTTGTTTTTTTTTAATCTACCAGGCCATCGTGTCTTAAGCTTAACCTTTGCAACACCATTATTTTTGCTGAAACTTACATGATTACTTTACGTTCTGTCAGAATAGAGTGGCATGTATTAAATCTTACAATGAAATGCAAGATTCTGGGAAAACCCCTACTCTATAAATAGTATCATCATCCCCATTAATTCAGTATAAATACGTCATGCACCAAGTCCACCCACCCATTAAAATACAAATACATCCAACCAAATTTGGGTTCAAAATAATCCTTATATATTGACCATCAATTACCAATTCCATTCGACATTTAAAAGGAACGTGAAAGGAACTTTTTGATTTGTACATGTTCTACGTTCTGATTGGTCGATAAGTATTTTTATATAGAGTTATTTATGTAAATAATTAATATTTTGTGACATGTATACCTGTGTTTTTTTTATGTGAATGTCTTTGACCAATTGTATCCCCTCAAATAAATCTGCTAATTATGTGAGATGTTTGAATCTTGTTTGTTTGGTTGGTTTATGGTGTTTAATGCCACTTTCAAAAATATTTTAGTTATATTGTAGTGGTCTATTTTATTGGTGGAGGAAACCGGAGTGCCCTGAGAAAACCACTGACCTGCCGTAAATCATTGACAAACTTGATAACATAATGTTGTATCGAGTACACCTCGTCTGAGCAGGATTCAAACTCACAACGTTAGTGGTGATAGGCACTGATTCACTGATTGCAGGTAGTTGTAAATCCAACTATCATACGATCACGACAACATACTGACTAGTTGGATTACATATATAGCAAACATACCGGAAAAGAAAAAAGAAAATGCATTTTTATACCAATTTATTTCTTATTTTGTAGAAAGAATAAATAAACAGATCATAAATAATTCTAAACCTGATCATAAACAAAAGTTGTGGTATGATGTTAAAGAAATTTCCACACAATATACTAGTGAATATGTTTTGTTCAATTGAAAAGGAAATCTATTTAATAATATTATATCCCTTTAACTTCACATAAATATATTATGTGCTACAGTGACTTTAGGACATTCCAAAAACACCCAACTGGAATTTTAAGGTAGATGGACTTTTTTCTTAAAAAACACCAAAAAATAACAGACACACATACAAATTTACATTTTCCCACATTTCCTTTTGATATTTGTTTACAAGCCCAATGTCTGAGAAAGGTGATATTTCTCTCTCCTTTATAAATCTACATGGATTGTCCATTGGCATTTTAACATTGATTTGTTCAGTTATTTTGTGGCAGTGTTTTATTGGTAGTGAAAACTGAAACTCCAGCAAAAAAGACCACTGACGTTCTGTAAGTCAATGACAAAGTTGATCATATAAAGTTGTATCATGTAAACAGCGTCTCGTAGCTCTTTTGTTTTTTTTATATCACCAAGGCCTCCCAATTTAACTAGAATAGCCCTAACCAACATTTATAAAACATAACATTAATTGATGAAGATAAAACAAAACATGATATCACAGAGGTATATGCAAACATAGAAGTGTTCCTAAAAATATCATTTATAATGATCCAGCACTTTTCATTACAATACATATAATTTTCAAACTGATCGCTACGATATACATAATTTTCAAACTGATCACTACGATACACATATTATTGAAACTGATCATTACGATACACATAATTTTCAAACTTATCATTACGATACACATAATATTGAAACTTATCATTATGATACACATAATTTTCAAACTTATCATTACAATACACATAATTTTCAAACTTATCGTTACGATACACATAATATTGAAACTGATTGTTACGATACACATAATTTTCAAACTTTATTATGATACGCCTAATTTTCATAACCGGAAACCCGGGATCAATTTGTCAGGGGTTTAAAATACCCATATGACACTGGCATAGTTGTTTGATCTGATGGAAATTGAGGAGACAATAGTTACATGTTCTTATCAATGTATAACTCTCTCTCTCTGTCTCCTGTTGTACATATCGTATATAGCTGTTTTGTTATTATTTATTATTGTACTTCTAATTTGTTATCTGTATACCATTGTACTAACAAAGATTATCCTAAATAAAGATATATATAATGTATATAACTATCAGATGGCAAGAAACACCCAAAAAATTGTGCCTCCTATAAAAATAATTTCACTTTTGCTCGCCCAAGGATGTTTTTGTTCTGAAACACATCCTAACATAAATGAAACTGGTCTGTGAAATGGATGGTCCTTTAAAAAAAAAAATTCTTTTAACTAGCCATTCAATATTTACTAAACATGCTAAATAAAAAAAATTCTAAACTTAAAATGGTACCTTTTTTTTTCCCAAAAATGAAAAGGTACACATATTTTTCACCTATCCCAACATTTGTTAAATTTAATTAATAAATCTCTCTTATTTATATTATGAAACGTACTTTTCTTTTGTATTTTCATAGAAAAAGTACATATTAAATATGAAAAAAAAAAAAAACACATTCTGATTGTCTAACAGTTATTTATCCGTGAGTAACACTTCTAGCTATCAGTTCCTTCATTATTTCATTACTTCCACCATAGATAGGTTGAACTCTTGAATCAACAAACGCCCGTGCGATAGGATATTCCCACATGTATCCCCACCCTCCGTGCAGCTGTAAACATCTGGTAGCAACACTGTTTTGTAGATCAGACGTCCTGTTAAATTACAAAAAACATCAAATTACATAAATCAAATACAGTGGCAACACTTCAAATCCAATATATGTACGTTTATTCCCATTCTAATGAAATTCTCTCAACAATAACATTTGCTTTCAATTAGCAGCTGTTATTATTAATCAATTTCATTGCTACTTTTCACACAAAATTGCTTCAAACATTTTCAATTAGAAATCAAACGCTTTATAAAATATTAAGGGGCATTAGCTACGATTTTGACCCCAAAAAAAATGTGCTTTGGAAATTGGTAAATAGCTTTAAAATGATGAAATACAGGTAAATATTTCACATTAAACAGCTTATCGAACCACTTTCCGCCTTTTGAGAACGAAAATTACCATCGATTACTTATTTGCTTGCAAGCAGATAATTTGACCTCGCTGTTTCCGTATGCAATTGACCTTACTAGTGACAGGTAAACACAAATAATTTGTATTTTGTTGCTTATTAACTGACAACTTGTGTAGTTCTTTGTCCATAATTAAAACCGACTAAAAGCAGATTCACAAAAAATAAGAAATAAGTGCATTGTTGTACTGATTTAATGATGATCTGACAAACTCCGTAAACAATGTCGATAATTAATAAGATGGCGTCCATTTCTTGATTGATCTCAAAACAAGAGCAGTTGCACGTTTTTCCCCGATGCGCGTACATTTCATAACATTTATAAGTTACAGAAACACGTTTTATTAAGGCATCAATCATATCTGAGAGTTTTTATATATAACAAAAATTTACGATTTGGCAGATAATGCCCCTTTAAATGATCTATTATGTAATTATAACTGGAATACAGTGAAACCTGACTAAACCGGACCCTGAGTAAACCAGAATCCTGTCCATTCCGATCTAAATTTCAAAAGTTTTTTCTGTAATCATCTTTGTTAAAAATCATTGAATAAACCGGACACAGCACATTCCGAATTCCGGCCTTGACTTGCAGTCCCAATACACTAATTACTGTTATAATTTATCTCTGTAAACCTGTCATGATCAGATCAATCAACCGTGTGTTTACATACATGTATATCGATCGGTAGTAACTGAAGGGGCACCCGAGGGGAAACATATTGAAAGTGTTTATCGAAGTGTGTTTATTAACACACCTGTAATTAGTGATCACTGGTAACTCGTGTGGTTAATGTTTAAATGTTCAACAAACATGGAATCAACACCTAAAAAGCGAAAGCTTAATCAAGATGAAATACCGTATAAGTGTTTTTTTTCGCGGGTACCTAATTTTCGCTTTATTCGTGATAGTCATCGATCAGCGAAAAAAAATATCTGCGTCAATTTCCACCCTTTAGTACGCAAGTTTCTTTTTAATTTTCTTAAATAACTGTATAAGATCTATCGTAGTATGACTGAATAGTTAATATTTAACAATTATATGGCCACTGTCATTCTTAAAGTTGTTGAAATGACGGTTTTAAAATATCCAACATGGGAGGAATCCTTCCCGAAAACAATGCATATGTTGACAATGATCATGAATGAACAACAAACAATGCCTTATTATTGAACTAGCATCCAAGCATTACAACTGAGATAATTTATTGGTAATCGGATTATAGTTATACTTTACAGCTGGGAGTAATCAAACTTCCATACTTGACATAAAAATTGACAAATACATTTGATTCCTTTTTTTCTTTTTATTTCAATCATTAAAGGCTTGTGTAAACACAGTCTGGCAGTCTAATTATACACTAAGTAATTATGACACCTTTATACATACACACATTCAATCTTATCGACAACATTATTGATTATTTTACGCACGTTAGATATAGTCACATTTTTATTTTTAGTTTATTTTCGTATCAACTGTAAACGTTTACTGGTTCAAAACACAACTGCACTAGAGAGTATTAATTCTCTGAATAATTAAAAAGTATCGTACGCATTTAATCATTTTGTGGAATAGTGTCCAAACAAGTAAAAAAATACGAAAATATTTGACAGTAGTAAATATTTTCGTTTCCTGCATAATAAAGAATCTGGACAAAATCCTGTGCATTATGCATAAGAAATTACGATACTCAATTATTTCAAAACATTTCCTATTTTGAATTGTTGTTCAACCAATTCAGACAATGTAATTCTAATATAACAGTCAATCCGCTAAAATTTTATTTTGGTTAAAACTCAGGATCGCAAAAAAATAAGTACCGCTAAAAAAAATTCCACCAATTTGGAAGAAAATTACGATATTTGGCTCCCGCGAAAAAAACCACTTATACGGTAGTCAGATAATAGACACTGTATAAACAGGCCCACTGTCAATACCGGCCGTGAAACATGGTCACAATGGTGGCCGGTTTATACAGGTTTCACTGTACACATCGAAAATTTTATTTAGCTTAAATAACATCAAATCAATATTCTTACACAGTTTCCAACATGGGCAAAACGTAAAATCTACTCTGACCTGTAAATGCAATTGACCAATGAAATTACTTGTTACATAGCCAATTGCATTAGAAAATGTTCATTTTCTGTTTATTAACTCATCAACAGATTGGCTGTGACAAAAGATTGAATAATTATAAGGATTAAACCCTTCTTTTCAGGAGTTCACGCATGAGCATGCCGTTGCACTCACAAACTGAATAAACGTCCTTTGTGAGTGCATCATCACCGTTTACACATGCATGAACTCATGAAAAGAAGCGTTTAATCCTATGACAACAATGAATACTTTGATCTGTAAATATCGTACCAGTATTTTGCCATGGATGCCATCACATTGTCAAGTCCTTTATCGTTGTGTATCTCTAAACATTGATCTATAAAGGCACGTCCTACTGCAATCTCTGTTTTTAATTCTGCAAGTTTGTGTTGTACTGTCTGTAATACAAAAAATAAAAATCATTAAAACATTATAGTAACTTTTATCCTGCAATCATTACATTTGTTGGACATGTTAAGTTTGTGAATTTGCCGTCAGGGAGATTTTGCTATTCTTTCAGTGAGATTTGGGGTGCCATCAAGGAGAATTTTTATTCGACATTTCATAATAAGGCACTTACACATTTTTTTTTCACTTATTTTTGGCTGTCAAAACATAACTAGAGGCTCTGGAGAGCCTGTCATCGCTCACCTGATAATAATTGGCAGGGTAAATCCTTAGGAACGTGAAGTCTAACAAAGATTCATATTTTCTTGCGACTTAAGACACAATTTGCTTACTATTGAATGTGCACTCCATAAATTCTGAAAACCTAAAGTCAAAATTAAAATCTCCCATGGTAAGTATATTAGACTGCTTAAGTTTTAATTCTTGAAGAAGGTTATCAACAAGCATATTTTTCAAGTCTTTCTGTTTGCAGATAGGAGCTGCATAGAACAAATCAAGTCAACTGGCTTGGTACTTTCTGAGAAGAACAACTCAGTACAAATTCCCATTGGGTCTTGTAGGCTTCTATGTTAAACTTTGTTCGTCTATGGCGGCCATCTTGAATTTCCAATCGGAACCAAATTTACAATTTAGGTAGAGGACCATCCATAGATCATTCACAACAGAAAACAAATTCAATTGAATCAGTAGTTTCTGACCAGAAGATTTTTAAAGATTGACGAATCAGAAAACATTATCTATCCCTGGCAGCCATGTTTAATTACCGACCAGCA
The DNA here is from genome assembly GCA_002080005.1 of Gigantidas platifrons. NCBI lineage: Eukaryota > Metazoa > Mollusca > Bivalvia > Mytilida > Modiolidae > Gigantidas > Gigantidas platifrons. The sequence continues at coordinate 65,104 of MJUT01009315.1, read as the reverse complement.
CAAAAATTACAATTCTGGTAAAGGACCTACCGGTATGTTAAACTTCATCCGTCAATGGAGGTCACCTTGAATTTTCAATCTGCACCAAAATAATAGATCAGGTGTAGAACCATCCAAGTAACATTCATATAATGCAAAATATTCAATTTGTTGAGTAGTTTCTCACAAAAAGGTTTTTCAATGAAATTCCCATA
>MJUT01009315.1:52373-64532 GCA_002080005.1 Gigantidas platifrons | reverse complement strand
TTACTGGTTTCAGAGGAAAAAATTTTTAAACATTTTTTCCATAGGGTCCTATGTTAAAACTATGTTCGCTGATGGTGGCCATCTTGGATGGAGGTCCGGGTCACATGACATTATTTTGAAAGTTAACCACCTAAGGACCATTCATGCCACGTTTGCTTTAAATTGACTTACTGGTTTCAGAGGAAACAATTTTTAAACATTTTTTCCATAGGGTCCTATGTTAAAACTATGTTCGCTGATAGTGGCCATCTTGGATGGAGGTCGGGGTCACATGACATTATTTTGAAAGTTGACCACCTAAGGACCATTTATGTCATGTTTGCTTTAAATTGACTTACTGCTTTCAGAGAAATTTTTTTTAAAACATTTTTCCCATAGGTTTCTATGTTAAAACTAAGTTGAGTGATGGTGGCCATCTTGGATATGCGATCGGCACAAAAATAACAAATTTAGTAGAGAACCATCCAGTCATCATTTCTATAATGTTACAATTCCATCGGCTGAGTAGTTTCTGACAAGAAGATTTTCAAAGTTTCAACCAATCAGAACACATTATTGGCCCTGGTGGCCATGTTGGATTTCCGATCTGCACCAAAATAACAAATTTAGTAGAGGACCTCCCAATGAGCATTTCTGCCAAATTTTGTCCAAATCAGTTCAGTGGTTTCAAAGAAGTAGAAGAAAGTATGAAAAGTTTACGGACGCGGACGACGAAGACGACGGACGCAAAGTGATGACAAAAGCTCACATGACCATTTGGGTCAGGTGAGCTAAAAATGGTTTAATATTTATTGTAAAGACATATTTATAGTAAATAAACATAAATAATATAAATTCAAATTCTTTTGTCCAATCAATTTGTATTTTTGAACTTTGAAGTTTGCATTTCCTCGTCGGAGAAGACGCCATTTTCCAGTATCTAATGTAATCAATAAGAATTTATCACCTCTACGAAGTCTCATATGTTGACACGTCACCTAAAAATCGGAACAACTTCAGGTTTACTTCTGCGAAGAAATTATTACAAAATTTTATTTTTGAGGGTTGCAATCTTCATCTGTGAGATTTTTTATTCAATCGGGTAGCCTTGAGAATGACGAAAAAAAAATAAGTTGAAATCCGGTAGCCTCCTGACACTTAACATATCTGCAGGAATACAAATAAATGTCTTCTAGTATCTTATTAATGTAGATTATATTAGATTGTTATTTAATGCCAAGTCAGCAATTTTTCAGCTATAGCATTACGAGAAAAAGTTTCTTTTCGATGAATTGTGCAATAGCTAAAAAAAAACAGTAAATACTAATTTAATAGTCTTCAGTTTGACCTGTCCTGGAATCAAGCCCATTATATACAACATGGGAGTCTAGCACATTAACCATTTTAACACTGAGTTGATTGCAATTTTTGATGACAACAGAAATAAGTCTGGCAATTTCCTCCACCAATAAAACTGACCGTAACGATATAAATGAAAAAGTGTTAAAAGTGGTGTTAAACACCATAATCCTAACCCTAACCCTAACCCTAACCATAATCCTAACCCTAACCATAATCCTAACCCTTAACCCATTTTGTTTACAGTATAATTACAGTAATAATGGAATCAATATACCTGTAAATGAGATAAAGTTTTGCCGAAAGCTTTCCTCATTTTGACGTAATTTCTAGTTTCTTCAAACATAAATTCACATGAAGCGATGGCCATACCACCAATAATTAGTCTCTCCTGAGGTAATTCTTGCATGAGGTAGTAAAATCCCTTGTTAGCTTCTCCTAACAAAGCTGACTTGGGAAGACGAACATCTTCAAAAAATAATTCTGCCGTATCCTACAAATATACAATACATGAATGAAATTAAAGTGTATACGAGTTTAATATAATTTAAACATACACCCATGTTTTGTTTTCTTGTTGATAGTCCCCATCTGGAATATTAAATTATGCAACGCTAATGACAGTGTTTCACCACTTGAAGTAACTTGAAACAAAATGTTTTGATTTTTGTTGAATATTCAAACATATCTAATGAAGTTAATAGTTCGTCCATACTACTTGTAAGTTAAACTTGGAGTAACAACATGGCTAATTCCAACAAAAATAGCTTGTCCTTTCAAATTCATTATAACAAGGTCCGACAGTTAACCTTGCTGTAACAACTTGGCTAATTCCAACAAAAATAGCTTGTCCTTTCAAATTCATTATAACAAGGTCTGATAATGATTTTATTGTCATGCTGTTTACATCCTACAGTCAATCCTGCTTTAGTGACCACCTCTATTAAGCAATAAATTGTACTATGTGACCTTAATTTTAATTTCCATTCACAGTACATTTCATATCAATTAAACCTGTATTAAGCAACCACCTGTCTTATGTGACCCTATTTCAATGTTCCCTTGGAAGGTCACATTAGACAGGTTTAACTGTATTGATACCTGTGCTTTAAAACCTATTTTCTCCAACTTTCTTCCTTTAACAAAGCCTTTCATACCATCTTCTACAAGAAACAGACTGATTCCGTGAGCTGCCGATTTGGCCTCAGGATTAGTTATTGCTACCACAATGACAACATCGGCCATCCATCCATTAGTTATGAACACTTTACTTCCGTTTAATATCCAGTCGTCACCATCCTTCTTAGCATTGGTTCTTATTCCTTGTAAGTCACTACAAAGAGAATTGAATGATTGATTGATTGTGTTTAATGCCAACTTTAGCTGTCACCAAGACGACCCTAATAGATAAAAGATACTTGTTTATAACTTTAGCTGTCACCAAGAAGACCCTAATAGATAAAAGATACTTGTCTATAACTTTAGCTGTCACCAAGAAGACCCTAATAGATAAAAGATACTTGTCTATAACTTTAGCTGTCACCAAGAAGACCCTAATAGATAAAAGATACTTGTCTATATGTACAAATAAAAGAAACATTAAAAGGATAAAAGCATATATTTTATTCTTTAGAACGTATGTTATCTACTGTAAACCAACTTTTGTTCGCGTCCTATAAACCTTCGCGACTTTCGCTGTAGAGTACAAAATCATGAAAGTTTATATCCACGAACAAGTCGGTCTAAAGTGTGCAAGAAACAAGAACATATATAGCCTAGCAATCACCATATAGCGTAATGTATTTTCTGGTATAGATCGATATCCGTTAGACAACACAAAGTCATGTATACGTAGTTACATTTGGGGGGTCATGTAAATTAACATACCGTTAATAAATTTTTCAAAAGAACTTTATTTGTAAGATACTGACAGGTTTTATGATTATACATGTATACGGGTAAAACACAATAAAGGGCAATTCAGTGTTGCAGCAGAGCTGAACATTCAAGTACTGTTATTCTTAAAAGCAACATGTTTTCTATGATCTATAATGTCTGAAGTTGGTATGATGTTAAGATTACTCAGAATTATATGTTATTTCTCTTTTTAATTTTAACATTTATTCACACAAGATTATAATTACACCTTTAAATATAGTTACTTGGTTTTTGTAGTGTCCGTAACCATATTTTCTGTTCTGCAGTTTTTATTCTGTCTACAATTGTTCATATTTTGACTGATTATAACTACTCTGTGTATTTTACATCTTCAAACATAAAAATATCAATCTTTTGACAGTGTTTTCTAGAAGATTTTTTTACTGGTTACGGACCCTACAGATTTCTGATCGAAACATACCTTTTGGATAAAGCCTGATAATTTCTCCAATTGATGTCCGATTTTCATGAATTTGGTATCAAATTAATCCTGATTAATTTTTCTAAAGATTTATATTAAAATATTTTTTTGTTTTCCTATTTTGAAATGTAAATTTTGGTGTAAATATAAACAAATTTCAAGTGCAACAGCATAACGCCTTATTTGTGCAAATTTTTCGGTACCCTTTTTCTTGTTACTCAAAAACTATGAGAGATATCTTCTTGAAATTTTGTATGCAACTTCTGTGTTTCACCATCCAAAACATGATATTAGAGTGATACCTTTAAATTCAATGGAAGTAGATTAATATTGCACATAACACACTGCTTTTGAATATGAGCCCTATATTGTGTTCAGCCGATATTGTAGTATATAGTGCTGTGAGCATAATGTTGACAGGTAATTAAAAGCATTTGATTGTAATAATCAGCTGGGATTATAAAATCAATAATTGCTGTCACCTATAAGTACGTTGATAATTGAAACTATTAATCAACAGGGATAATTCGATAATCATTGGAAAAACAAACGAGATCAACTACAACATTATGACATCTTGGGCTATCATGTTCTATAATATAATTTTTGTTTTTGTTTTTTGAGAAAATAGCACAGCTGACAAAATCAATGGGGTATGTTAATAAAACGATCAATAATATATTACGAAAGACAACTCTTGTTATAAAAAAACAACCGATGTCGGCGGCGATGTAGACCAGTCATACCGCGAAAAATTTGAACTTTTAGCATTTTGGTTATCGCGAAATTAAATCTCTGCATAACTGTCTTGAAGCATAAAAACTCGAAACATAATAGCTGCGAAAATAAGTTGGTTTACAGTAACTATATTTTTGTATATAAATTAATTTCTTTAAAAAATTTTTTTTTAATTGTGTCATCTGCAACATTTGTAAATAAATTAGATAAATTGTTGACATTGTGAATGAGTGATCAAGTGGTTGTTGTGAGCTGTCATTCATGAATACTTTAGATGAGATACATCATTGGTATCCCATGGCTGATCATGCTCCAATACTCTCCAATCGTCACCTATCATTGACAGAGAAATCCTTGTAGTCAGGAATTATTTACGAGTCATTTTAAAACACTTGTCTTAGTCCAAATAATAAAAAGTTTTTAAAAAGAAAAGGATTTCCTGGCAAATTAAGATGATTAGATGAGATAAATGGGTCTCAATTACCCATGTGTTATCGTCAATGAATGCTATATTAACTAGTAGTAAGATCATATCATTCATAATCTATTAGGCGAATAGAAAAAATTTGAGTGATGTTCTGTTGTTATGGAAATACTAAATACAGATCAAATACGGAACAAACCAGCAACAGTGGTGTTCATACGAGTTGACCTACAGGTGATGAGTGGAAATTATTGGAGCGTGACCAGCCATAGGTTACTGATGATAGACGAGATAATGATGATGTCCTTTTTGCACCAGAGCAACATGTTGAAATGGATTTTTACAGCACTACAAACACATGATCCTGACTGTTCTGGGTCTTTGTTCATACTTCTTAAGAGGGGACCATACACTATAGGGAGATAACTCTTTAAAATCAGTTGAACGTTTTGATCATATGATGTTTGTATGCAGATTTCAAGCATCTCTGTGATCAAAACCACAGAGAGAAAAGCTGCTATGTGGCTAGTGAATTTATAGCTCTGAGTCTGTTGGTTGGAATTTGTTAAAATTTTGATATTTATTACAGTGGATATATTCAAAGACACTGCCAAAAAAATATAAGAAAATTAAACGAGCAGATCAAATTTTACCTGAAGTGTATGGTACTACCTTAATACTGCAGAGAAACAGCAAATCCACTAAACCTGTCTTTGGTGTCACCAGACTAGGGATAAAACCTCAAATCTTCCACAGGTCTCAGGGAGATTTGTAGGGATTTTGTATATGCTATCACACACATGCTAATGTGAATTCAGAAATTTTTGCTATGTTGCGATCAGAGAAAGATTGCAACAATTAAATCTCACAAATACATTTTTTTACTTTGTACTAATCATACTATTTGATTTGTCTCCCTTTGATCAAGTAAATAGTCACTAACAGTGCATTGACTTGACATAAAATCGATATACGGATGAGGCTTAGAATGGGAGAAAATGCGAGGGTTTCCTGAGCATTTTTCCAGATTCGTGCCGAATACGTATATCGAATTTTATGTCAAGTCAATGCACTGTTATTGTCTTTATACTGCAATCATTAGTGACATTAGTGGATATTACTACCAATATTCAAATTATTTTAAAAGTTAGTTACCCCCAAAAGGCCCCAACTGATTTCTAAATGTTATAAACGGTCAGTGACCATTTATCACTTGTAAATATACTGTCAACGCATTTTGACTGCTCAAATAGAACGCTAATTGCAGTATAAAACATTTTATCCTGCAGTTGTTCTATTTGAGCAAGCAAATTGCATTGACTGGATAAAGTTTTGTTATATACTGTCACTGACTGAAATATAGCTTTTTCTGGTACCCCTGTCACATGTGACTTGTTTGTGAGATTTGCGAACCTAGTAGTAAATCCAGTTCACTTCCTGTTGACAGAAAATATCAAAAGGGACAATCAAGGAATAATTAATTTATATAATTTTATCATTTGGATTAATGTGATTTTTCTGCAGGATAAACACAATATTAATGTAGAGTCTTAAAATATAAAGTTTATGTGTATTTGGCACAAAACTGGTGAACTTCACCTTTATCCTAGTTTTTAAGCCTCGTACACCTAAAGATTATATTTTAAGACACTGCACTAATATTGTCCAATTTCGCTTATCGTCAAGATTTGTCAAGGTGATGTCATTGAGGTCAATTATTGACAATATAACATCACATTATCGTAGCGTGATAAGGTGTAAGTAAAAATAGATTTCAATGAGAATATGTTTGAATCATGCTAGTTGCTTGATAATAGATATCATTGCATGTAAAGATCAAAGAGAAAATTTACAAATCATTGATAACCTGAAATATTGTTGAATGTGGTGTTAAACACCTGTTAACCCCTATAATTCTCTGATTACCTGCCTGCTCCAGGTTCTGTCATAGCGATGGCACCGATACATGTCCCTGTTGTCATCTTTGGTATGAACTTCTCAATCTGTTCTTTGGTTCCATAATGTGTGATGTATGGCATAACAATATCTGAATGGAGACCAAATCCTGGACCAGAACAGTTCACATACATCCTGAAAAATTATGAATATGGTGTAAATTATCGAACATTACATATCAAAGAATATACAGAGATATCTTAATCACAAGCACTTGAGGAAATGATGATTCCCCCTTTTCACATTTTTCAACAGTTTTTTTATTTTAAAAAACTCATAGTCATAAAATTTCACTAAGAATATGATAAATAGTCAAATGTCACTGAAAATAAACTTACATCATATTATTTGTGACCTTTGACAACTATTTAAAATATTTAAAAAATAGGAAAGCAAGCAAACCAAAGGGCCTAAACAGAATTGTCAAAAAAGCAGCAATGGTTACCTATTACCTATGTCAGAGGGAGACTAGACTTGTGGTCAAAAGTCAATGTCATTAAGCATGTGGCAACCCATGCTCCGTAGATGATGGACATATTTTTTCTGAAAAGGAATCACAAAGGATTGAACGAATTCAGTGAAGAAAAATAAAATGTGGTAATACTTGCAAACAAGTGTTGGCAAAGTCTGATACATTTGTGAGCAGGTGAATAAAATACAAAATACAGTAGAATTTCACTAGCTCCTGATTTTCAACAGTTAATTATGATTAATAAAGAAATAATGGTGTACCAATCTGAGCCAACACTCGACAGTAATTGAAACAATCAGAAGATCAAATGTTTACAATCGTAATAAAGTTTATTAAAAATATTTACAATTCTTGATACATGATTAGTATTAATGAGTGTTTTTTTTCTCCTCGATTTTCATAGTTGCTGGAATCGAGTAATATCAAATTGCATGATCTCACAGTTCATCTAAATACCAAAAAAAAGGAATGTACTAGTAGTGACATTCCGATTAACCCGAGTTTTCATGTCTATATCATACTAAAAGAAACATATATATAATTGCTTCCAATTCAAATTTTTTTTCAAAGAAAATGATAATTTGCTAAAGTTTAAAAAGTGTACTTTAAAAATAAGTATCTGAATTATCAAACATACTGATATCGATCCAACTGTTCCCTTGTAATTCCTGTATTTAAAATAGATAGTGAAAACAGTGAAAAAACATTTCTAAGGAACGCTTGAAGATACCAAATAAGTATTCAAAAGCTGTATTCTTTGAGAACTTTTTAAATAATTAAATATTTTTTACGACAAGGCCCACTGTACAGTTTATCATAGCATATGAAACTGACCAGGGCCAGGAACAGAATTTTTTCTCTCTGAAATTACGGAACTTTTTGATAGTCCTTTTGAGATCAAGCCAACAAAGTTCTACTGTATTTAATATTAACATTATGGTGTATAATGCGCTTAAAACATTTTAATGTCATAGTGGACAACATACTGTTCTTCCCATGTGACGGCCGTTGATAATACATCTCCACCAATACCTCCAAACTTGTCAGGTGTATTAACTCCTAACAATCCATTGGTTCCCGCCTTCTCCCAGACCTACAAAACACCAATTACCAGTCAATAGCAAGTTCAGCAATTCTTCAGTAACCATGGTGACCATGCTCATTGGTTGAGTCGGTCTGACTTCCTGAAATAAAGGGCTATGCAGAGTAACGCACTATACAACTGCAGCATGTCAACAAGGGAAAGTTGAACAAGTGCATAAATATTAAAAGTGTGGACACTGCATTTTGTTTGACACGGTAAACTGTTGCTGGACACAATAATGTGTTGGATACAGTAATATGCTGGACCCTTTCATTTTAGACATTTGCCTTCCAAATATGCGAAATTTCTGAATTTGTTCACCTTTTAGATCCTTTTTCAAAATAAAATACCCCCAAAAGTTCAAATTTTTTAATTCGGCCTTTGAGCTGCTTTTATGTCAAAATGGTAATAGTAAAATAACAATGCTATGTACTTTTCTGAAATGTCTTTTCTTAAGAAATTGATTACAAAAGACCCCATCTAAATCAGATGAAAAATAAGCTGTCTGTGTACAAATAACAGAAACATCTATTTTTTTTCTCTTTAGGGCCTCTTGTTTGAAAACGGGTAGGGTTGCAATACCAAGAGCTATTCATGGCCAAGGATCACTGTGTTCAAAACTTAGAAGAATTTGTCTTAAGTATTGCACGGAAATCATTCTGTCTACAGACAGATGACAACAACGACAACATAATACGACTGCAAAAAGTCCATGCTACAGTTTCTCACTTTTTAAGGTCCAAGTCATGGAAATCTCTTGGAGGTATTTGTATAAATGTATAACTTATTGGTGAAATGAAACTTAAAATAAAGAACTTAAAATTTGTTGGATCCCAAATTTTTATGGATTTCTCTTAAAAGACATATTTGTGGGTTCTTTAATTCCAAATTTCCAATAAATTTAACAAAATATGAAGAGGAAGAGTTTGAAGACACCAAAGGACTAATCAAAAGACAGACAACACAATTACCAAAAGCAAAAAACGACAAATTGACAAACAAAGATCTACAAAACATTACACATAAAACTAAAGATGAACATGAACCTCACTAAAAAACGGGGAATGTATGCTACAATGTATTTATTGATGCTGTACCTGTTAATATAAAATAATGGTAGTTTTATTTCATCTGATTTATTCTAGCCATGTTCTTACCTCTCTGCTGACTTGTCCATCTTTTTCCCATCTGAAAAGCCAAAGAAAAATCAAATGAAATTGAAAACTTTCACAAAATTATATTACTGCTATAAAGATCTTATAAATACAATTCTACACGCAGAGATCTAACCAAAAAAGATATTTCCCATTCATGTTTTCATGATGACGTAATTAACAAAGCTAAAAAGTTCAAATCTGACACATAATGTAAAATAGTTAATACTCGAAAAATCTTATTCGTAAAGTTTGTGATTTAGTAAATATAATTCACTCTTTGAGGCAGGTTTATTGCTAAAAATATAGACAATCTGCTGGTACAACTAGTAATTAAATGGCTATGGTGTGTAACACCACTCTCAACAATATTTTATTCATATCGTGGCGGTCAGTTTTATTGATGGAGGAAACCGGAGTACCAGGAGGAAACCACCGACCTGCCGCAAGTCACAGACTAGTAATTAAATCTGTACATTTATATTTCATTATTATTATTATATTATTACATGTATTTTATGTCTGATTCCAACAATTTGATGACCTATTTATTCTGGCCTCCCACAAATCACATTAAATTCTTTAGATATTCATAACTAATTGATATTAAATCTGATAGAAGTATCAGTTAAGATTTTTTTGTCCACTGGGGAATGGTCTTTAATCAACAGATTATATCTTCCTAGCTAGTAGTCAGTTAAGAGCATTCATTGACCCTGCTATTGTACTGTCCATGTTTATGTTGTCTTTCATTTTTTTTGCGATAGTATGTGGTTTTTGAGTAGTAGCTAATGTGTGCAGGTTTTTTATCATTTGTTTATATATTTGTTGCCATTGGCGATCCAGTTATCAAGAGGGGAGGTCTGGGATCCCATTAACTCGTTTAACCCCACCACAATTTTGTGCCTGTCCCAAGCCAGGACCTGGATTATCAACATCACGTGCCATGGTCTTTTTTGTGTTCAGTGAGAAGAGGCGTGATTACTCGTTTTGTTGATACATTTTGTATTGGTGGAGTTGTTGACCATTAATGTTTAAGCTTTCTTTTCATAATTACTGATATCTTGTTTAGTAAGTGAGTGAGTGGGTAATTATTTTTAAACAACCAAATAAGCAATTGTTTAGTTATATCACGGCAAATACAAGAAACTACAACGTATATGACGAGATGATAATATCTGTTTTGTACTAGACCAAGCTCACTGAAACAACAGTCCATTGGTAAACATGTTGTTTAACTCAGACATATTGTCCCGATTTCGACCAAATCAACAATTCCACTAATATTAACAGCACAAAAACCAAACTCTAACCTTAAATCACAGAACATAAAGAAGTTTTCTGAGTTTGAGTACAAATATATTATTTATCAAATATTTATTCTATTAGAGACACCAATGAAATTTGTCTAAACCGAACCTCCTTCGGACCAACTTTTGTATTTTGGATAGTCAGGTATCCTGTTATCAGGTTCAATTAACAAATATTTCCTGTATTGGGACTTTATTTAAAGTTTGGTTTATGCAGAATTTCGGTTTATTCAGGGTTCGATTTAGACAGATTTCACTATACTTGTAAAAGTCAAGGTGTATGGTCTTACTTTGGATGATGAGGAAGTACTTCTTCTTGGAAAAATCGTCTGACATTTTCCCTAAACATGTCATGTTCTTCTGAAAATATCCTTCTGGTACCTATATCCATCATGCTGTTTGCTTGGGCAGTTTCTGGTCTTGTACTTGTCCATCTAAAACAAAATATTTGCTTTATTTCAATTTAAATGTATACAGGTACTTTTGCTAAAATTATGAATAGGCCTTCAGACATTTTTGTACGTGCTCTATTTACCCTACATGTATCAGGGGTTAGGGTTAGGTTTATGGTGTTTAATGCCACTTTCAACAATATTTCAGTTATATTGGTGGAGGAAACAGGAGTACCCTGAGAAAACCACCAACCTGTCACAAGTAACTGACAAACTTAATCACATAATATTGTATTGAGTACACCTCACCAAGAGCGGGATTCCAACTCACTACTTTAGTAGTGATAGCAACTGATATAACTGAAATATTCATTGTTGAAAGTAGCGTTAAATGTCATAAACCAACCAACCAATTACATTCATAACATATTAGATTAAACGAAAGGTGATCGAGTGATTGTAATGTTGCTTAATGCACAATGAGGAATGTTGTATACATTTGTATCATTGAAATAACAAGTTACTATTTGATAAGATGATGATGTTTGCTTTGTATTAGATCAACTTGCTGGGCTGTATGTAATAGTGTTACAGGTACATGTAGCAAACTGAAAAAAAAGAGATTGGTAGATTGGGCATGTCTTCCACTCTGAATACATTATCCTGATTCAATATCAATGTCTTCCACTCTGAATACATTATCCTGATTCCATGCCAATGTCTTCCACTCTGAACACATTATCCTGATTCTATGCCAATGTCTTCCACTCTGAATACATTATCCTGATTCTATGCCAATGTCTTCCACTCTGTACACATTATCCTGATTTCATGCCAATGTCTTCCACTCTGTACACATTATCCTGATTCTATGCCAATGTCTTCCATTCTGTACACATTATCCTGATTCTATGCCAATGTCTTCCACTCTG
>MJUT01009315.1:27531-45310 GCA_002080005.1 Gigantidas platifrons | reverse complement strand
AAGAAATGAAATGTGATACACGTATACACCGTTAGGAATTTAATTAATAACCTAATATCTCTGTCGTACTGTAGTCAACTGTTCCAGCGCAATGGTTGTAAGTACAAGATACAGTACTATTAAAAATAAAGAAGCGGCCCGTATTGAATATCCCGCAATACGGGTAACTTCTTTTGTTTCATAGTAGTTTATCTAACTTGTAAAATAATGTTATAATTTATAAAATAAAAATAAAATCGCGAGAACAGTTTTGTTTGTGAACGAAATGTACAGAATTGTCCTATTCATGTTATAAAGGCATTACATATTGACGTGTCCTTGTACCTAGTCCTACCTAACGTTAACAATTCAAGCGTCATCAAGATTAAAACGTTCAGCTAACCACTTATGGAACAACAGCGACGTCTGCCGAAAGAAATTTGGTGAATGATCCCTATTGCTTGACATTTTTTTTTCTTTGTTTTGAAACTATGAGCGACATGATCAACGAAATCGTGTGACGACAGCTTTAGAAGCGAAACAAGAAGGTCTAACGATTGTCCATTTTTTGAATAAATTAATAGTTTCATGTACGGTTTCCTTTCTATTTTTTGGGGGGATTATTTTTAAACTGGGTAGTTATTTTTTATTCAAATTAAAAGGCTGTTTCATGTACTTCACTCTGTAATGATCATTTATCAAACATTAAGTATGTATTCTATAGAAATACATCTATTTTGCTAATAGATACAACCAATGTGATAGAAAATGGCCTATATATATATACAAGATGTACTTTAGTCGGAACTAACTTTCGTGACGTCATAGGTTAGGAATGTGGGGAAACCCCAGTGACGTTTTTGTAAACATTGCGGAATCTCCGTGAGGAAAATCTCAACGTACTCGAGATTTATCTTACTAATTTTAAATATAAAGACATTATTTAAGTACGAGTTGTCTCGCATCAATGACACATATTCTGCCATATGCTTTTCACATTGCTGGGAACTGAACCATTCAATACATAAACAATTATTCGGCAACCAACTGTAAATCGCCACCTGATTGAGAAACGCAGGGCAATGATTGTTTACTCTAAACAGTGTCAGTGATCATGAAATGAATGACGTGACGTAACAATACTTGTGTGACGTAACGTAAACTATTGCAATTGTCATTTTTTAAAATAAATTAATCGTTTCATGTTAAAAGAAGCTGTACGGGTTCATATTTTTTGCTTGTTATTTTTAAACTGGATACTTATTTTTTATTCTAATTCATAGGCTATTTCCGGTCATTCTCTCCGATTGTCCATTCTATGCTGAAACTTAAAAACCACTTCCGGTTGGTATTGTTAGTATATTGATTCATCTCCTTACACACATGTTGCTGTTTAGCTCGCATCTTGCGATTCTCGCTATTAGTAAATAGTTTTTTTTTGTTAGTTTTTTTTTATACAAATCTATGTTTTTTAATGATCAACTAGGCCTAATCTTGTTCGGTTACCGCCATTATAAAGGAAAAACTCGAGAGAATCGAACAGAGTACAATTACGATTTAAGAAATATAACTCAAGTTCAAGTTCAAAGCTTTATTTATAGTCGGTACATGAATAAATAGCTGTATTGTACCACCTTTCTATATCTCGGGTAATCAGGGATGACGTAATTCAATATACCCCCGAAATAATTTGCTTCCATTAAAAATATGTTTTATAAATATAAACTTGTGTCTTTTCTTTTACATTTTTTCTGGAACAACTATATGTAGAACTATTACGTTTTGTGTAGCATATCGCATAATCATACAATTACTTCACAGCTGTCCATATGTTTTTCTTGAATCGTCGTTACCCCACATCTTGAGAGCTTATGTTGTGCTGTTAAAAATGTACCGACTTTAAATAAAACTTTTTGACAACTGATCATGTTCCGCTTACTCTCCCCTCCACCCGTCATGATAAGGTGAGAGTAATAAGAGCATGATTATCTGTCAGACTGGATGCAATGTTACTGCACTGGAATTCCAGTAAGCACTTTGTACCTCGTCTGCAGAACAACACGAGAAGTTCTCATACAAAGTTTATTTGTACTATTGCGTTTCCAGTAGGCAAGTTATCTTCCAGATAAGTGGGAGTTTGGTACTGAGTTACTATATGTACTTTTGATATATGCTGCTGAAACTCAAAAGCTAGAACCTACACCAGGGGCGGATCCAGGATTTCAAGCTAGGGGGCGCACTTAAAATGATCGTGAAATTTTTTGGGTATTTCTTGTGAAAAATCACGATTTTACGAATTTTTTTTTCTTTTTTTCCAATTTTAGGGGGGGGGGCGCCGGGTGCGCCCCCCCCTCCCCTGTACACTGCTGATACGAATTCCGCCTGAGACATTTCCTTTTAGAACTACTATCTTTGTTCTTTTTTCCATCGACCATGCCAACTTTTATCCATTATTCGTATTTGATTTTTTCATCTTTTATTTTTTAACAACATAATAATTTCATCTATTCTAAATTCTTGCTTGTTATAATCAAGAGTCCAAGTATCTCTTGGTGTACCCTGTTACACTCCACTGATTGTCCAGGGAATTCATCTTTTATTTCTGAAATTATTTTCTTTCAATTGTTGTATAAATTACTCCGGGTTCAGTAGTGTTACATTTGCTGTTCTGGTGCTTTTGACATAGACATTTGTTTCTGGATATATATTTTGTCAGAATGATGTATTTTGGTCGTAAGTGACAGAATGTTGCGAAGGAGATATGCCTAAATGTTTCTGCCTTAAGCTTCATGTGAAGGAACATCAATCTATCACTTAAAACCTGTTTCTGAATGTGACCAACATTATGTGATAAAGTTTGCAAGTGACTTGCGGCAGGTCGGTGGTTTCTCCGGTTTCCTCCCCCAATAAAACTGACCACCACGATATAACTGACCACCACGATATAACTGAAATATTGTTGAAGGTGTCGTTCAACATCATAACCATAATCCCCAACAAAGGTCCATGTCAGGTATTCTTATCACTTTTCGTCCGTCGTCCGTAAACTTTGCACATTTCAATCTTTTTCTGACAAACGTTTAGACCAAAGAGAACAAAACTCGACAGAATGTAACTTTGATTGTATTCAAAGAATGTTATTATAATGATTTTAGTTTCGTTTGTAAATTCGTCCTGGCTGTTAGTGTCATGTATGCTTCCGAATTGGCTAAAACATATATGATGTAATTGTTGCATTGTACTGCGTTTCTAACGTTACTCGGCTGTATGACGTTTGTTTTATTTATCAACGAAATCTAAGACAGGCTCCAACACAGATCAAATTAAGTTCTCTCACAGGATCATAGGTGGAACGACCCCCCCCCCTAAAATAAAAAAACTACTGGCTGGATTCAACTGAAATGTTCATGAATAATAAGTCCTCCGAAATTGTTTAATATAGGAATATGAATAAGGCTGATTGAAGCGACATGTCTATCCGTGGACTGTTGTTGCGGTAAGTTAACACTATATAATTCCAACTAAGCGTATTGGTATATTATATCACCATCATCATCTCGTCGAAATGCATCTTGTTCTCGCCATGATATGGCTGAAAAATGATCCCATTGTGTTAAACAACAATCACATATACTAGCTCCATTTTTGTTTATAGTTGGAAATTATCATTGGGAGTGATTAGCAATTCGTGTTCCACTGGCTCTAGGGCTAGCGTTATGGTGTTTAACGCCACTTTAAACAATACTGTATTTCAGTTATATAGTGGCCGTAACTTTTATTAGTGGAGAAAACTTGTCACAAGTCACTGACAAACTTGATCACATAATCTTGTCACAAGTCACTGACAAACTTTATCACATAATCTTGTCACAAGTCACTGACAAACTTTATCACATAATCTTGTCTTAGGCACATCTCACTATTAGCGGGATTCGAGTAGTCATAGGCAACGATTGCACAGACACATTTGTAGTTGTAAATCAAACAACCACACGATAACGAACACGGCGGCCTCTCAGTGGTTCAAGAAACATTTATATTTCAATAGATTCTATATGCACATACTTAGCTACTATATAACTTATTTGAAATAGAACTATCCACAAAGCAGGAAGTATTAAGGGGCTGTGTGTGTGTTGGGGGTATTGGTGTGTAGGGTTAAAGATTAAGAGTTTATTGTACTTAAACGTCACTTTCATCAATATTTCAGTTATATGATGCTTTGGTATAAGCCACCTATACATTGAAGATGGTTTGAGATCATGTGCTTATATTTTGTAGTGAAATAGTGTTAAATGAAGGACTGATGAACATTATATTTCTTGAAAAGGTAAATATGGCGGAATAGTGGCCATTTTAATTACATATATTTATCAAGGTTTTCGGTATTTGGTCACCTGTATATGGAATGTGGTTTGAAATCATAAGGGTATATTTTGTAAGGACGTGTTTTTTTTCTTTCTCTCAAGATGGCCGAACTGTGGTTTTTATAACAATTTATTGACGTTATTTACATCTCCTTCCAATGATTTGTCAAACTGTTGGGGACAGTATCAATTTGCAATATTTATATGTTTTTGTTACAAGTATATAGAACCTGTTGAATTTTGTCACTTGCAAAATACTTGTATTTTTTTTTTATCAATGTACAGTGTAATTGTTGATTGTTATATATATATGCTAATAATTGTTTATCTAGATTAATCTTTTTCACAACCACATTTGTTTGTCTTTATCAATGTGTTAATTTTATACAGTTGAACCTTGTTATTAATGAACATGGATGAGTCATTGTCTCTGATAACTTGAAATGAACCTTATTTTCTTATGGTAGTAGCTTTAATCTTGATTTTTTCGAGATAACTCAAATTCTGTATTTCAAGTAAGTTCGTGGGTCCCTTTGAATTTTACACAAGGTTCAGTTATTTTATTGTAGATGCAACCCCTACATTTTAAAGGTGAATCCTTTAAAACTTTGCATTCTTGTTTATTAACATATTGAGAATTGCATATCTTAATTGCATTTTTATTGGACATTTTTTGAAGGATTAGATTATCAAAAAGGAAATTCCTTATAATGCAGGCATCCTTATTACCATATTGCTTTCTGTATATTAGTACGGCAATTTGATTGGACCATTCTTAAAGGAAATGTTACACTTTTTTACTTTTCATCAAAAGCCCGAGCAAGCAATTCCTTCTTTTCTTAAAAAAAACTGCGTGCATAATTTGCCATATGGGGATTTGCATACTTTAGTATCATTACAGCAGTTTATTTGCCATATGGTGATTTGCATATTATTACAGCAGTTTATTTGCCATATGGTGACTTGCATATTATTACAGCAGTTTATTTGCCATATGGGGATTTGCATATCATAACAGCAGTTTATTTGCCATATGGGGATTTGCATATCATTACAGCAGTTTATTTGCCATATGGGGATTTGCATATCATTACAGCAGTTTATTTGCCATATGGGTATTTGCATATCATTACAGCAGTTTATTTGCCATATGGGGATTTGCATATCATTACAGCAGGTTATTTGCCATATGGGGATTTGCATATCATTACAGCAGTTTATTTGCCATATGGGGATTTGCATATCATTACAGCAGTTTATTTGCCATATGGGGATTTCAATATTATTACAGCAGTTTATTTGCCATATGGCGATTTGCATATCATTACAGCAGTTTATTTGCGATATGGGGATTTGCATATCATTACAGCAGTTTATTTACGATATGGGGATTTGCATATCATTACAGCAGTTTATTTGCTTACTATACAGAAACTGTATCAAAACAGGAGTTATCTAATATAATGTCAGCAGTGCCATGTGGGTTTTGGGGAATTGGTCCAATTCCCTCATTCCAACTGGGATCACGCATTGTGTTACAACTGGTCCCTGTGGGAAAGGAATTAGTGAAACATTTTGGAAAATGCTGGTATAAATTGTTTTGAATCATAGCAGCATTTTCCAGAAAATAAATTTTATTGTTGATCATGAAATTAAAAAATTTGGAAAATTGTTCGAAATATAACTACACCCAAACCATTACATGAAAATGCAGAATTTGTTAAACTTTGAAGTGCCAAACATTAAATTTTAAGATCTTAGGTCTACTATAGAGTTCAAAAGTTTAACTGATTCATAACAGATATGCTGAAAAATATTAGTGCAGAAATCAAGTTTAAATGTAATGACTAATTTCAATAGCTTAAACATTTTCCATTGAATCAATTATATTGTTTATTGATACATGGTTTTTCTTTAAATGGTCATGTGTTCCTCAAAGCAGGTTGAAGTAATTCTAATTTAGTAATTATATTTTTTTAACTATGTCTTAACCATGTTAACTAGCAATGTGAAAGAAAATTATTATGAAATGAAATGAAATGCTTGATTTTTTTATTGTTATTCTGTTTATTTGTTTTTTCAGCAGGACAGGATCAGTAGAGATGTTATGTGATTGCATGGAGATACAAATGGTGACAATATCGGAAGAAGTTACTTTTATGTTTTGTGGGTTCTTATAAAGACCAGACGTCCGTTTACTTCAAACTACATTTTAATACTAAAATATCATTACAAACATATGACGAGGAAAACAGAGTAGTGCATAAAGCTTATAAGCGTACCGTGGGAACTGTCATATTAAAGATAGAAAGTGTTGATGATAAGTTACAGTCACAGCATGTAGAGTTACTTTATGATAACAAACATAACATTCCTCTCTGCCATATTGATTGTCGATAGAAATCAGAAATCATAAATATTTTCTATAAGCAATTATACGGATCATTCATTCGGTTTGCAAACAAACACTAATCTATTAAAATTGATATATAATTACTAAGAGTTCATTGACTTTCAAAAATAAAAACTAAACTATATACACATTAGCTCAGGAATGTCCTGGCTATATAATCACACAGAGGGTTTATTATGCCTCTAAAACACAGTGTGATGTAATACACAAAATCATTTTTCCACAATTAAACTTCTTGGTGGTTTACGAATTCTTTCGGGGTAACGTCGTTCTATCGGATTGTTAATTTCTGATGTTTCAGTATTTGAATTCTTTGCTGAATCATTTACTGTATATTGTCAGTTACGGTGGTAGATGGTATATTTACTGATGGTAAAACGATTTCAGGTTCTTCAATGTTATTTTCATTAATTTCACTGTCTCGTAATTGATCTATGTGTCTTCTCCAAATAGTTCCCGGTTCAATTTCCACTTTATACATTAACGGACCTTCTCGTTCTTTGATAATTCCATTTGTTCCCTTTCCCCCTGTAATCCCGTGCAATTACAGACTGTCCATCATCAAAATAATGACTGTTCTTTGTTCGTTTCTCTTGAAATGTTGTATTCATTTGATTGCTGGAAACATTGATCTGAATATCAGGCTTTATTAAACTTAAGCGTGTTCTTAAATTTCGCCCCAAGAAAAGTTTCGCTGGTGTTTCATTTGTTGTCGAATGGGGGGTGTTGCGGTACGTTAACAGAAAATTTGTTATTTTCTGGTTAATGTCTCTGTTTTCATCCTTCATTGCACGCATACTGTTCTTGAAAGTTTGTATGAATCGTTCTGCTAATCCATTTGTCGCTGGATGATATGGTGCGGATTTAAAATGCTTGATACCATTACGTTTCATAAATGTAGCAAATTCATCTGATGAAAACTGACTTCCATTATCAGATACTATTTGTGCTGGTATTCCATTACGGGAAAATATCGACCCCATTACTTCAATAGTTTTTGTCGATGTCGTGGTTTTCATTTCAACAATTTCTGGCCATTTCGAGTGAGCGTCTACTAAAACAAAAAACATTCTGTCAAGAAATGGTCCTGCAAAGTCTATGTGTACCCTCTCCCATGGAGAAGAAGGCCACTCCCAATGGTGTAATGGCGCAATGGCGGGCATATTCTGGTTCTTCTGACATCCAAAACACTGTTTTACTAGCTTC
The DNA here is from genome assembly GCA_002080005.1 of Gigantidas platifrons. Lineage (NCBI taxonomy): Eukaryota > Metazoa > Mollusca > Bivalvia > Mytilida > Modiolidae > Gigantidas > Gigantidas platifrons. The sequence goes on along the minus strand of MJUT01009315.1, from coordinate 37,345 downwards.
TCGATGTCGCTATCAATTCCCGGCCACCAAACATAGCTTCGAGCTAACGCCTTCATCCTTACCACGCCTGTGTGACTTTCATGTAGCAGATTTAAGATCTGTGTGCGAAGTTTGACGGGCACGATGACACGTATGCCCCAGAGTAAACATCCCTGGTATAAAGTTATTTCATTTCTACGACTGTAGAATGGTTTAAGCATTTCATACTTATTTGTGTCTTTCCAGCCATTTGTAACATGATCATGTACTCTTGCTAGCACATTGTCACGACGAGTCTCTCTCTGAATTACAGCACTTGTGACGGGTAAATGTTCAATCTGTGACATGTGGAACACATCCTCGCCATCAATGGTATCTTGCCTGTCAGGTTCAGCTAAAGGTAGTCTAGACAGACTATCGGCATTAGTATGTCGTTTAGTGTTTTTATATTCTATCTGGTAATTAAATCCTGACAAAAATAAAGCATACCTTTGCAATCTAGCTGCTGTAGCTACCGGTATTCCCTTATTTGGGCTGAATATTGAGGTCAATGGCTGATGATCGGTCACTAAGGTGAATGATCTTCCAAATAAGTAAGTATAAAACTTCTTCACACTCCATACAATTCCAAGCGCCTCCTTGTCAATTTGGGCATAATTCCGCTCTGCTTTCGTTAAAGAACGTGATGCAAATGCCACAGGCCTTTCTGTTCCGTCTGGCATTACATGGGATAATACTGACCCTAGACCATAGAGTGATGCAACGCACGCTAATCGTACTGGTAAATTAGGATCATAATGTGTCAACACAACATCTGACGTAATCATGTCCTTTACCTTCAGAAATGCACGATTACAACGTTCATTCCATACCCATTTTCTGTCCTTCTCCAATAATTCGTTCAATGGACGAATTTCAGTAGCAAGGTTGGGCAAAAACTTGTGATAATAGTTCACTAACCCTAACAGAGCTCGTAGCTGTGTAGTGTTCTTTGGCGCTGGACTATTTACAACTGCTTCTACTTTATCTTTAGTTTTCTGCAGTCCCTCTTTACTTATTTCATGTCCACAATAAACTACACTGTCTTGCAAAAATGAACACTTTTCAATGTTTGCCCGGAGCCCATTGTCCTGTAACCTTTGAAGTACATTTTCAAGATTTTGCAAATGTTCATCATCACTTTTTCCTATGATTATTATGTCGTCAAGAACACACTGTACACCACTTAATCCTTGCAAAATTTGGTCCATAGCGCGCTGCCAAATAGACGGTGCAGACGCAATACCAAATGTTAGCCGGTTGTATTCATAAAGTCCCTTGTGAGTGTTAATTGCTAGTAACTTCTTTGAATCATCATCAAGCGGCATATGCAAATACGCTTGTCTAATGTCCAGCTTGGTAAATTTTCGACCACCTGCTAGTGTCGCAAAAATGTCGTCTATACGTGGAAGTAAATATTTATCTACTTGTAACACCTGATTCACAGTTACCTTAAAATCACCACAGATTCTTACGGAACCGTCCTTCTTCAGTACTGGGACAATAGGAGAAGCCCAATCACTCATTTCAATTTTTGAAATGATACCATCTCGTTCCAGTTTCTCAAGTTCCTTTTCTACCTTCGGACGCATTGCAAACGGAATCGGTCTCGCTTTGATGAATTTTGGTGTTGATTGTGGCTTTATAGACAGTGTCGCTTTCTTTTGTGTTTAACATCCAATGCCATTTCGAAACAGATCTTTGTATTTAACAAGCAATTTGTGTAATTTCGGCTTCGACTTTTCATAATCCTCTGCCACTTTCACTATTTTCGAATTCGATGACTCTGTTTCCTGGGAAATTTTCAAAGATTTTATTTCCTTCCAATTCAATTGAAAATGATGTAACCACTCACGACCAAACAGCGGCGGTCCTCCTTTTCGAACAACATATAGATCCAAATTTACACTTTGATTATTGTATTGAACATTAACATGCATTACTCCCTCCGGAATAATTTTCTCCTGAATAGGTTTTCGAGGTGACAATTGTACTATCAAGCGGCAATGTAGGAAAATATTTACGATAATCCACATGTGAAATAACAGATACGGCAGATCCGGTATCTAATTCCATTGGAATATTAACCTTTTCAACACACGGTTTAATAACAATTGCATCCTTTGCTTTCTTGCTTACACTATATATTCCATAACTATCGGATTCATCATCTTCGTTATCCCCTAGTAAGTGTAGCTTCCGTGCATCTGATATCTTCTTTCCTTTGCATGCCTTCTTAATGTGTCCCTTTTTGTTGCACTTATGACATATGGCCTCTTTAAATCTGCATTCATTGGCGTAATGTCCCTGACCATCACATCGATAACATTTCGGTTTGTTTTGTTTCTTCTGTCGAGGCTGTGGTTTTCTCCTGGCATGTAGCTTATGCACAGGTGCTTCACTGTACGAATTTCGTAGTTCAACGGCGTCTTTTGCTGCTGTTTCCATTGCAACGGAAATTGCAATAGCCTTTTTCAATGTTAAACCAGCCTCTGATAGTAATTTCTTTTGAATGTTTTCATGACGCATTCCGCAAACAAGTCTGTCTCTAAGATCATCGGCAAGTCTATCTCCAAAATCACAATGTTCGGCAAGCTTACGTAGCACTGCAACATAGTCATTGATGGATTCACCTTCTAATTGTTTACATTTGTGAAATCTAAATCGTTCTGCAATTGACAACGGTTTTAGTGATAAATGATCTCCCAGCAATTTGATTATCTCCTGATAAGATTTTTCTGCAGGTTTTGTCGGACTTGTTAAAGTACGAAGGAGGTTGTAAGTTTTTCCACCAATTAAGCTTAATAATGATGCAACTTTCAAAGAATCGTCCACTTTGTTTGCCTTGAAATATTGTCTTAGTCTTTCAACATACGAAGACCATGGTTCTGTCAGAATAGAAAAATCAAGACAAGTTGTGTTCACTGCCTAACATAAAAAAATCATCGTTTGGCCGTTGTCCAATTATGAAAACCAGTCTAAAGCTAAGAATAACATTTGTTTCAGAAAAAAAGGTACGAGGTGAAATAGTCAAAGTCATTAAAAATCATGATGGTCAGAATCGTCATCCTGCTAAATTTGGCTATAGAGTTCTGGGGAAAAAAATAGTTCCTAGAAAAAAAGACAATATTAAAAAGAAATAAATATATATACCCAAGGATAAAATCTAAACATAAAGTTTGAACATATAGATACGAAACTTTTTAGTATCGAAAGATAATAAATAAAAAGAAATCAGAAGTAAGAAAAACATTGGAGGGTGGATAGGGGTCAAAGTGATGGTTCTTCAGGGAGTATAAAAAGAGGAGAAATTCCAGTGTGCGGCAGTCAACACAATAAAATCAGATCCTGCTGGATTATTTAATTTATGTGTTTTTATTTCAAATATTATAGGTAAGTCTCTGTTACTCTGTTACTCTGTTATTCTGTTATTCTGTTATTTTGGTACTTAGTTTTATTATCATAATAATCATTTCAAATTTCGTTGGTTTCATATGAAATTAAATATCATTAGTATGGATTGCTAACAATAAAAGAACAATTTTCCAGCATGAGAATCAGAATTAATTGAAATAATCGATGTAGATTAGATGAATAAGTAAATGGAAATACAGATAATTTATTCAAATGATTAATGTTATTAATGAGCATATTTAAAATGAATCATTGGTTGTATTTTATTAGTAGGAACCGATCTGAGATGGACTTCCGAGGTATAAATTGAATAAGTTAAATATTTTATTTTAAAGGTGAAATTTTAAAGACTTAAATTGTATTTTGTTTCTAAGGTTAAAGAGATAAGAAAGATTAACTGATTTAGTTTCGATTTCAATTTGCTTGCTATACTTTCGATTTTCAGTTTATAATGCAGTATTGTATTTTCAATTATTGATATGTTTCTTTTTGATTCCTTTGTATACTGTAACTATATATATTAAGTCAACACAATAAAATCAGATCCTGCTGGATTATTTAATCTATGTGTTTTTATTGCAAATATTATAGATCCCGGTACGTTCCCTAAGTGACAGGAGTGCAATCACACCAGAGCAATACCACCACACACATCCGCCCTGTCATCTCTGGTGGAGAAATTGTCACACACCTCCTTGGCACAGTTCAATAGTCTCATCAAACGCTTCAATTTTTCCAATATATCATGCCATGATAAATTATTCCAAACGTTAAAACTGGATACCACAGAAATTTCACAGAATATTAAAAATATACGGAGAGTCTATAGAATAAACAGTTCTTTCTTTAAAATTCGGAAAAATATCCTCGTCGCCAGTTTTATGTTTTGTGGGTTCTTATAAAGACCAGACGTCCGTTTACTTCAAACTACATTTTAATACTAACTAAATATCATTACAAACATATGATGAGGAAAACAGAGTAGTGCATAAAGCTTATAAGCGTACCGTGGAAACTGTCATATTAAAGATAGAAAGTGTTGATGATAAGTTACAGTTACAGCATGTAGAGTTATTTTATGATAACAAGCATAACAGTTACTGAATAATTTTGATAGAACTTTGATTGATTTAAAGAAGCTGTAGATTTATTATTCAGTAGCTATATCCAGTTGTCATCTGATCAATTGATAATTTAATAAATTGAAATATTGATTACTTTTAAATGTTAATTAATGTATCATTACTTGCCAACCTAAGGAAAGAGTAGTCAGTTGAGAGATTAAATTTTCATAAGCCGGAGCTGCTGGATTGTGTGTTCCAGGACTTTTGTATTCAGCTTTCCTCATGTGTCAACACTTATCTTTGAATGCATGTTTGACTTAAATGCCCTTATGATATATGTGCATTGTCACTCTAAGGTGAAACCTGCCTATTGCACATTTAGGTAATAAAATGTAAAGGGTAGATAATCAAAATACTACTCAAAAAGAAGAGATATCATAGGTACAAAAACAAACCCGGGAACAAGAAACATAAATATGTAAGAGCTGGGGTAATCCTGCTTCTTCAAAACATATACTTTACTATGAAGGATAAAATGTCACTCAGCTGCCCTATTACTGATTAGTTCTAGTCATTCTTACAAGAAATCTGCATAGGTGATGTAACACAGGAATAACAATGTATAATTATGAACATGGGTCAATTGCCTATGAATGTATTCTAAGAATGGTCTGTGCCTTCTTGCTACAATGGATCAATTACAAAAATCAAGGTAAATGGTCAATGCAGTCCCTGCAATCTGTTGCATGATTCAAAGAAATTATTCAATTGACATGATCAAGGATAATCAAACTTTGTATATTTGTCCCCAATAAGACATGTAGATAGACTATAAGACATGTAGAAAGAATATCAGACTGTAGATCATAAGACAAGTGAGAAAACTACATGACACTTAGATAGACTACAGGACACATCGATAGAACGTAAGACATCTAGATATAAGACATGTAGCAAGACTATAGGACACATACATACCAAAAGACAAGTGAGAAGACTGTACATGACACATAGAAAGACTATATGACACGTAGTTAGACCATATATGACACATGATGTATATACTATGAGGATTTTTAGTGCTACATGTAGCTCACTAAAAGTAAACAACTGTCTGCAATAGGCATATTGTCACACTCGGACACATTATCCTGATTCCTAGCCAACCAGTCTTTGCACTTTCTCCTTAACCCCGCGTGCTTAGCAGAGATGCAATAAATACCAATTTCATAGTCTTTGATTGGGGCTCTAATCCTCGATCTACCGTAGTCGACACAAGCACGTTAACTATTAAAACCACAGATGAGTTGAAAAAAAATTTGCCATCATGATAGACGAGTTACCAGTTTCCACTGATGAAAGCGACGATCATATAATGACGATGCCGTTATTATTGGTTCAGTGATACAAACATTCTTGTAAGCAGCATTTAAGAGCAACACGTTACCGAATTTGAATCCCTCCCCCAATTCTCTAGACGTCCATTTTACGGTGAATTCGATTTTTATTATCATTTCATGTGCTTCTTGCCAAACAATTTTATAATTTTGGATAAATTTATGTATTTGACAAAAATAATGTCTGCGGCCATGTACGGATTTGTTAAGAAAAGATTGAAGATACCAAAGGGGTAAGGCAAAAAAAAATACATGTGTTTCCGCTAACCCTACCGATCTAATTTGTTGTGTCTACCCTAAAATTTTTGGGACCATATTTGAACAAGTACTATTAAAGTCAGAATGTTTCCCCTGTAGAAACTAGTCCTATCACATAGTGATATTTTCTATTTGTTTTTTATTTGCTGCCACCGCGAGGTCCTATCACAAAGTCCCCAAAATCCGTAGCAAATGCAAAAAATACAGGAGCTTAATTACATGTAATGATCGTAACAATTATGATACTTACAGTAATTTTATTGTGTTTTGTGATCAATATATCCAAGTATTCTGAATATTTTGACAATAAATGCCTTTTTAAACCACAACAGTACTTTTCCGAAATGTCACATGGTAATTTTTGTAAGTTACAAAACTTTTGACGAAACGAACTTTTAAGTCGCTATTGTACAATTATGGCGTAAAGTTATGAAGTATTGTTTATAGTAAGAATTTGAAGGTGAAAAATAATAAAATTAGAATTTTTAATAATAAATCCAATAAAATCATCTTGTTGCCAAAATATACGTCTACAGTCGGCAAGCGAGGCAATCCTCATTCACCGGACTCGTTCCGTAATTTGGAAAGTAATCTTTCAAAAATATGGTGGTCACCGTTTACACTGCCCACCTCGCTGAAATAAACTTGGATTTAGTGTGATTTTAGGATTGTTTCGATTGAAGTAAGTTATTTTTAGCTTTTATAATATATATTTTATTGAAAAATCGTTACTTATGGGTATGTAGATCTTTGGAAATATCTGATTTCACCCGCACTGGAAACCGGGCGGAATTTGCTAAAGCAAAATGGGCAAACGGGATATGACTTCGCATTCCACATGAAATAAAAAATGAAAAAATCCCAATGAAAACGTAAAATATGAACATGGAATGTGAAGTCATATGTTATAAGACTACTGTAGAAACTAGCTAAATATAAAAAAATAAAACAAATTTCCTCCTATCCAACCCCAATATTTAACTAGCGGAAACGCATGTATTTTTTCTTGGCCTAATCAGAAGTCGTAAATCGAAGGACAGACAATACAATGGCCAACAGAAAAAGGACAAATGGACAATGATCTACATAATATTACACAGAAACATAAAAATCGAGCAACACGAACCCCATTCAAAACCGGACGTGAAGTCAGGTCCTCTGCGGAAGGTTAAGCAGTTCCCGCTCCACATGTGGCAACCATCGTGTTACTTCTTGCTGCAACCTGGTGATAAGTCATGAATGTTAAGAATTCATCAAATTTTATAAAAACCACCCTACAGCCTTCACATTATAATTTAATATCTTGAAGACTGGTCAACGCCATTGTGATCACGTGATCTCTTCTCGATACTACCTGGGTCTGAAATGTAGACTTTGGATTGGTCCTGGAGTGATGAAGATGTCAAAAAAAAAACATGGATCGCTTCAGAATCAATTTTGAGCAAAAGAACGCTGCCCTGGTATTCAGTGTGCAGTATGCACAATATGAGCTATTCATACTAATAACACAATTAAAAAAAACAGACAAGAAATAATCTCTTTGAAAAATGTGTTGGCCGTTTGTTGCAACTGGGCTACCGGAGGTCGACATCATTGGTGGAATATGTGGCTTTTCAATTGTTAAGACTAAACCGAAGGGCTTTTTTAATGCTATTGTAGAGGCACCTGTTTCCACCTTGGTTGAGGTGAATCCCGTCTCTGTCGAAGTATTTCTCTTTAAAGAATTTGCGGGGAAATTCAAAAATGTCTTCTTGTTAGTCATCTTAAGAATTAAATATAATAATTATTCTAGCCAAATACAAATAACTTTATTGCCAATCAAGGCGCTCTTTCGAGCTTCATAATCAATTACAATGATTGAAATCATTATTTAACAGAAATCATTAATAATGACATGAATAATAATAACATTATGATGACAAGAATAATAACATTAGAGTAGAATATGGAGGTAACCTAGACTCAAGCATGGGAGACATTCAAGGTAGCCATATCCCAGCATAAGTACCGTCAAGGTGATTCACACAAGTTGGTTAGTGAATTTACGATCAGCTTTGAACAATTACATTTATAATATTGTTTGATCATAAATTTTGCCAATTTAATCCAACTAAATTTTACAAATATAAACAATTTGTCAGACATGTACATGTAAATAGCAATAAAAACGGGTATATGTATTGTAACACACATTTTTTACTGCAGGAAAACATCAAATTATTAAACCAATTCACCCAGTTCCGAAACCCCCTTTTTTTAGCCCCCCTTTAAGAACTTTTGGATCCGCACCTGCATTTTATTTTATTAAAACATGCACATCATCATTCGTAACGGTAGCGGGGGAAATCCGGAATAAATCTAGACCCGTCACCGACTTTGTAAGGGTTGTTAGTGTTTGCCTACGACGTTGACGTTGACAATAATATGATTGTTTATTTTTACTGGTATGGGCTCATGATTTTAAACATCAGATTTTATTTTCAGTATTTTTTTTTTAATTCGGAAATTTATTTTTGCCGCTATTTCATACTTCTTATGCACAATTGTATTCCGGAGTCTGTCTGATTTGGCCCGTGCTGGTTTTGGATGTTAAAATGTTGGCGCATGCCCAACGTCCCTGGATTTCCACTCTTGCTCAAGTCAGATCAACAACAAGAGTGTCGCTGATGATTCAAGAAAGGTGTGTACTTGGATGGTTTGATATTTAACACAGGTATGATAATTATATAAAACACATATTTAGTAGTATAACAAAGATAACATTTACATATAAAGAAGAGTTTGAAGAATACCAAACAGTCGGAACGCAAACCCATCAATAATGGCGTCTCTGGTAAAACCACGAGTCACGTGACTCTATTTTGAAAATGTTGACATTTTCGTCGGTCATGAACATGCTCGTTTATTTATATCGTAGAAATAATCACAGGGGCTTGAATCGCTTTCATAGAGGTCACGTGACCTATATACTAACAAGGGATGTAACGACCAACGTAGCCAACATAGGCACTTGTTTCTGTCAATGGGGGGGTCATTCCTCCCTCTTACTATTACAAGGTGATCAGCTATTTATTTTGAAAAAAATGGACACCTTCGCTTCACGCTATTTTATGGTATTATTTACGCTTAAAATACACCCTACCTTATAGCAGTCGCTCCTAAATACATTTATCTTCATCAATATCCACAATTTTCATACCCTTCATGGTGCCCTGTGACATACCAAGCAGGGTTCGAAATTAACGATTGTCCGCTAGTCCGAGACTAGTAATTTTCCCCACGGAGAACACATATCTCCTAGGTACTTGTCCGCTTGGGCTAGTAAAAAAAATAGAGACCGGTATGTATCTCGAAGAGTTGGAAAGCCGTTATTGTCCCTGTTCGTTTCTGTCCTTTATGATACGCCATTTACAACTGTGTCAAACATGCGCTTGAAAATTACTTATAAAACTACGTTGTTTAAAGCGCTTGGAAGACGGATCACACAAACGTTTGAAATAGTTAAATTGTTTTCCAAAATTCAAGCACAAATTTGACATTGACAAAATATAATTTCATTTATAAAATATTTATGGCGTCTTCTCTTCATGTCCACCTGGAAATCGCCGCGATTGGGAAAAGAAGAATAATGACAATATTTGCTAAAATATATCGTTTTAAATA
>MJUT01009315.1:6112-27338 GCA_002080005.1 Gigantidas platifrons | reverse complement strand
TGAAAATGATTATAAAATGCAGATTTTCATATAGGTAACAATTAAAACTGTAAAATTGATGTATTGATAAATGTGTTTATTGATCCAAACTGTTTAAATAACAAATTTTTGACTTAACATAAAAACTACAATTTAAGTGCTTTGAAAGGGTATGACATTTACAGTATTTTGCTTCATGGTATTATGGGTTTTGCTAATCATTGAAGGGCTAAACTGTGAAATCATTGTCCTGTGTTCTTTGGTAGCTATCTCATTCGCAATCATATCAAATTTCATTATTTTCATATTTGAAGGAAAAAAACACCCTCAAAACTGTCTTTTTGAGAAAGACATTTTCACTCCAAAAAACTCTTAGATTGCAGGTTTTTGCAACTAGATTTTCAACATTTATCTGGGGGGGGCCCCCCCCTTAGCCAACTCGCATCCTGAAGGGTGCTCGCCGGATCTACAGGACTAGTTGGGATTTCTAAGGACTAGTGATTGATATCTTCTACTAGCCCAAAACTACAAAAGTTAATTTCTAACCCTGCCAAGGATTTATATAGTAGGAAGGATATGAATCTCATATTTTCTCACTTTATCTCACGTGGCGAGGTTTTATGTAGTCCGAGATTAGGTTTTATGCTATGTACAGAGCAAAACTTAATTCATTCATTTTTAAATGCCTTGAGAATTCGTAGGAAAATCAACCAATTACACCAAAGTTTGTGTTATACATCGTCTATATACTCCACTACACAAAACAATACTTGGATTTGCCAATATAGGTTCAATAGGAAAGTTTTTTTTTAATTCTGTATCGCCCCTCATACACGTAAAAATTAAAAAATAGTACAGTAGAGTTTCATACCTCTAAAAAAATATTAAAAATGATAAAACAAAGAAACCAATCATGCCAAGTTTTGTTCTATACATTTTTTGGTATATCGAATACACATTTGTACACTTTGATATGTCGATTTCATGCAAACAAGGGAGTTTATTGATTTTTAAATAGGCCACCGCCCAGAACGCCGCTATTTTGACAAATGATGTAAACAATCCTTAATAAATACAAATCGGGAGCACTGTTTTCAATAAAACTCCTTCTATTCATTGAAAAATATGTATATTATCACAAAAATGACGGCTACGTTTCAATATTCGGTATGATGAGAGAAGAGAGGATTTTGAAATTTAAATTCGAGTCTTGACCGCCCATAATAGGCGGGATTATGAAGATCAAAAGGGAAAATCGATTAATGTCAATTATTGATGAAATATGGGTGATGCATCTACAAAAAGTCGATACTTTATCAATGATTGGTATTTAGAACAAATATTTTCACTTTATACCTGTAACAGTGATTGGGATTACCACGCGCCCCGCACCATAATCGCATTACCCGACGAAATGGCGCATTAACACACAAAAACTCAGCGTCATACGCGCGCATTCGTTTTCTGATGAAGTCAGACGTACATACAGCCAAACCGTTCTGTCAAGACTGCACGGACATAGTCCCATTGAAAAAAATTTAATCCCAATCTCTGTATCTAATTTATAATTTAGTTTTTATTTCAAAATGATCTGTGAAAGTTCAACTGCAAATCAACATCGATATCTGGGACCTTGTGTACATACAATTTTATACCTTTACATACGGAATTCAGGCTTAAATAAATCGTAAACCAGTTTCAAAAACTGATATATCTGATAACCGCAAAGTACAACAACGAGCAACACTTTCCCGGCGGGAAGTATCGGATACCGATCAGCATGTCACTTTCCCGTGGTTTTTTTACTTTCCCCGAGAAACGTGAAATGGGAATTTTCATGCATTGCACAGCGTTTATCGTGCATATCAGATGGATTTTTTGTGTCCAGATCAAGGTTTAAGCCAAAAATAATAAAAAAGTGTTAAGTTCAAGCTCGTATGTCCCTCATCATATTTATTCAAACAGAAGGGTGTGAGTTGTCAGATAGTTTATATATCTCCTCCACCCATGTATTAAAGTTTGTTAAATGTTTTTATTCTACAGCACGCACAGCGCGTTTTAGCAAGAAATCACCCTGGTCGGTGTTTTTTCGTGGTGAAATGTCGGTGATGTGTCATAAAATCACCGTAAAATGTCGGTGAAATCACGTTGAAAATTTCACAGCGAAAATATACAAATTAGGGCCTAAATGTCGGTGAAATACTTTAATTGTCGGTGACAACACCGTGGCGAAAATCATACGTGTATAATGTAAGACATAATTTTTTCCGGTTGAAAATTTATCCGGTGGAAAGAATTTAATATTAAATTTTATGTTACGGTAAATATTTTATAATAAAATACTTTCCATTCCTATAAAAAAAAGTATCCTAGTGTACAATAAACAGGTACACCAGAGCTTATGTTATATGTTGTAATGAACCCGAATCAAAATATTTAAAGCTTTTGTATTCGTATTTCGTATTCGTATAATATTATATCCCACGCTGATTATTAAATCATGAGACGCATCAGTAATATTAGTTTCCGACGATTAATGATAAATCCCATTTGATATCGTATAATTAAATTTATGCATTTTGTTCAATAAAATATTTGAATTGAATGATAAATCACCTGAACCATCAAATGAGATAATCCAGATAATATTTTATACTAAGGGTGCATTTTTTTCTAACCAAAATTTGGCAAACGTTGTGTGTCGTTTGTTAAACGCTGCAAAATTAGAAACAAATACATCGTTTAATCAGTTTACTGACCCTGTTTGACCTGATAATATGTATACACATGTTGTTGGTAAGTAAACTCATCTCTTCTTTTGTTAGATTCCATCTTTGTTTTGGCGGGAAAATTCCACGTGTCTATAATTTATTCAATGTTGAGATTAGAAACAAATGCAACAAACGATAAACGACAAACTGTAGACGCACATTTAGCGATTGCATAGTTTGTCAAAGTTTGTGCAAACTTTACAAACGTATGTTAGAAAAAAATGCTCTCAACGCGTACACGCGTAGTCGTTTGTATCGTTTGTGTTAGAAAAAAAATGCTGATTATTAAATCACGAGACGCATCTATAATATTATTTCCGACGCTCACTGATAAATACTTTGACCCCTTGGATTTTTTTCTTGTTCTCAACAAAATAATCCGAGTGGTCACGAGTACCAGACTAGTGTAATTCTTGGAAAAAGCGATCACGTGACAAACTTTCAAAACAAGTCAAAATGGCGACATTCAATGATTACGAAGCGGCTTCTGGGAATGATGAGCTGTATCTGGCGTTATAGGTAGGTGATCATGATTCTATTTACATATTTATGCAGCAAAATATGTCTACTTTTGAATACTCCAGCGCCAGTTGGCACGACATTGAGGTGCAGGCGTAATTCACGCCGGTTCGAGGCGGGGGTACCAGGAAAAAATTTCCCGAATAGAACTATGCATGGTTGTTAAGGGATTCAGAGGCAGGCAATATCAGAAAACAACTCTGGCTTTGAATACCAAAAGGGATTACGAACTCGGCAGTAATCAAAATTTAGGTATGTCTTGTTTAACTGAGTAGAAAAAAATACGAGTCATTTTATACGTATTTAGATGATATAGACTGAAAGCTGAATATTTTTTCTTTAGAAAAAAACTTATTTGAACCCCGTACGTCCAAAAATAAAAAAGTTACAGCAGACCAAGTCCGTACTTTCTGCTAAAAATGGCCAGGTCGGACAAATGGGTGCCCAGCTAACTTCCACATGACTGAAATGAAGCTGAAACGAGCGTCCTGATTGGTCGAGTGGAAGGTCGTCAAAAATATCGACAAATCAGGATGCTCGTTTCAGTTTCATTCTTAATTTTTTTTAAATGGCGGTTCAGAATAAGAGATATTCCGCATTAGATAAAAGGATAATACTGAGTGATTTGGACATAAATTCTACGGAAAGGTAGGAATTTTGTATTCAATATATCGATTGGAAGAGACGTCGCAAGTAACTACACGAATTGCATTGCAGATAAGCCTTCCAGTCATGTGGAAGTTAGCTGGGCACACATTTGTCTGACCTGGCAATTTTAGCAGAAAGTACGGACTTGGTCTGCTGTAACTTTTTTATTTTTGGACGTACAGGGTTCAAATAAGTTTTTCTCTAAAGAAAAAATATTCAGCTTTCAGTCTATATCATCTAAATACGTATAAAATGACTCGTATTTTTTTCTACTCAGTTAAACAAGACATACCTAAATTTTGATTACTGCAGAGTTCGTACCCTTGTTGGTATATAGGTATATATGTACATGAAAAAACTCATCTGGCCCCTGTGAGCCAAGCCACTACCAGTTCTGTTTCAGGCTTGAAAAAAATATTAAAAAATCACACATTCAAACAATCTTTGTTGACATTCGCTAGCATATTGATTTATCTTTCCGACGAGACATAATTTTTCACAACTGCTTCACTCTAGAAGTCAGAGCACCCCTGCAAACTTGAAACTTTGCTCCAAAATAGGTCACCAACGTTTTGTTATGGCACTAGTCAATGGTAAAACTCCAAGAGTAAAGTTACTAAAGAGCACAATTGCGGACAATATTCGCATAAATCTTGACTCGTAAATACCTATGAACGCCTTCGACTCAACTATCACCAGAACAGTTCACATATAGTGCAGACGAAAAGCAGTAACTCACGTTTTTCAGTCCGGTATAAATCCTTTCAAATGTTGGAAGCCATTGTTAAAAATACACAGCAGCAAATGAAAATTATCTGTCATCTGATTGGTTAATATTTCTTACGACACACCCACATTCTGATAATGCTTGAAATATATGCTTTAAAAAAAATTCAGTGAGAATTACTTTTAGAAGTAATTTTATATGATTATAATATACCTAAAAATCATTTACAATATTTCTTATATGTTACGAATAAGTAAAAACACTTACCCTGCCGTGATAAATATTAACCAATCAGATGACAGATTTCATTTGCTGCTGTGTATTTTTAACAATGGCTTCCAACATTTGAAAGGATTTATACCGGACTGAAAAACGCGAGTTACTGCTTTTCGTCTGCACTATGTGAACTGTTCTGGTGATAGTTGAGTCGAAGGCGTTCATAGGTATTTACGACAGTCAGGATTTATGCGAATATTGTCGCAATTGTGCTCTTTACTCTTGGAGTTTTACCATTGACTAGTGCCATAACAAAACGTTGATGACCTATTTTGGAGCAAAGTTTCAAGTTTGCAGGGGTGCTCTGACTTCTAGAGTGAAGCAGTTGTGAAAAATTATGTCTCGTCGGAAAGATAAATCAATATACTAGCGAATGACAACAAAGATTGTTTGAATGTGTGATTTTTTAAATATTTTTTTCAAGCCTGGAACAGAACTGGTAGTGGCTTGGCTACGTTGGTCGTTACATCCCTTGTTAGTATATAGGGTATATAGGCCGAGTGACCTATGAAAGCGATTCAAGCCCCTGTGGAAATAATCGAAACGTCTTATATTGTTTTCTTGTCAGCAATAATTACTTCTACGATTTCTTTATTAGATTTGTGTTGAAACGGCAGATTATTATTAAAATTTTGATGATTTACAGGGTGACCCCCTCGATGGAATGTCACCATCGCATTGAAATAAAATGCAAATATATTTGTAAAGCAAAATTACCTGTGAAATTATGTCCTCCAGGACAATATTTCATGATTATATTGTCATGGAATTTTGTCTTATCTATGATATTAGTTTGTCCTTTATCTGGACAGTATAATCAGGGGTGTGGAAATACTGAAATATTCTACTTGTCCCCAGGCAAGTTATCTGAAAAAAGTTACTTGTCCGGACAAAATCCTACTTGTCCTGTTTTTTTTTTTGTTTTTTTTTTTTATAAACATTTGATACTTGCAAACACAGTTGCTAACTAAAAAGAAAGTAAATTGAACTTGTTTATATTTTCTATTACATCATTGCGTAAAATTTGAAATGTTAACACAAACATCCCTGTCTAAGTGATCACTGCCCAAATGAAGACCATTTCAAATTTGAATTTCAGATAGGAATGGGCAGTCGGTTGTTTTTAGATACAGAATAAGCTGTGTTGAAAAAAATTCTCATATCAATCAAGTTAATTTTTATTAACCTTGACAATGGCTTTATCCATCAAGCCGTTTTAGTTGTGTCTCCATGGGCATGGGAAGATAAGTATCCATTCTGTCCACGATTTTGCAACAAAAAAACATTAATGATTTCCGGTCAGCAAAATCAAAATATTTCCTGTAGATATTGCAATATGAGACAATATCAGAATCCAGCAGTAGCCATGAGAAATCGGCTAGCCATTTTGACTGAACAGTGCGTTGCCGTTGTTGGGTGTTTTTCCACAAATTATGTGTCTTTTCCCACTAGAGTTTAGCATTTGTTAACTTTCTCATGAACAGAACCTTTCCAGCCTTTTTTTTATTATTAAATATTTATCCATTGTAACGACTGCAACCCGATTTGTATTATACAAGGTACATTTGTATGTTCACGGATGTTAGGCCCTGTTTTTTTTACGAAAAGCCATGGACAAGCAAGGGTCATCGGAATATCAATAAAAACCTGTTACACGATCCCGGTTTTCGTTAAGTAAATGCAGTACAATTATCATTGCAATCGGGTCGTAATACTCAACTTAGAACTTGTACAATTCTGGTCATTTTTAGCTGCTTTCGGAAAACCACTGACGCGATGGTTTCCAATAAAAAAAAACACAAAACATTTATATAACCGTCAATATTTTAATACTATCATTTGAGAAATTGTCTTTCCAGAAATTATTTTTATTTGTTGATATTTACTTGTCCCCGGACAAGCTAGCCAGGAAAATCTACTTGTCCGACAGGTTCTATGTACGAGTCGGGCATGGCAATTCCACACCCCTGATAATCATAGTGAAACTGTGTCCTAACAAAGGGAGATATTTCTAATTCAAAACTTGGACATTTTTCATGACTGATTGTTATGAAATTTTGTACAATATAATAAAGGGAAATAATTAAATAGTCTTTCAAGTGTTTTTTTTTAATGATTGATAATAATATAAACATAAGATATAGATAACCCAGATATAAAAATTGAAGTTTTAGAATCTGACATACAAAAAAAATGTACCAGCTACACCACTCCCTCCGAAACGCATATGATTGCATTTTTATTCATTACCAGGTGCTGGCATTTATTTTTCCGTACGGCTAACAAGTGTGCCGCCATTATGATTTTATAATAAAAGAGATGGTTACGGAAAAAACACGTAGTTTTCCAAAAATTTTTCCGAAATTGTCGAAAAAAAGGTTTAGGGTCGGGAATTTGGCAGAAAAAAGATAGAGTGGGTCCGGTAACCGGAAACACACATATTTTTTTGGCCTAATGAATGAAACGTCTGAATGAATGGTATGGTGTGACGTATTGAACTATTTTGTAATTTAGAATGTTATTTGTTAAAAAAAAAGTAACTACATGTATGTACTGTCACATTTTATCGATAAATTAATGAGTTCCGAATGTGTTCCGAACGTTGCTTTCCCTGACACATCAGAGTCCCATATACGAAAAATTTACGTTTTCACGTGGGCACGCAGTGAACACATCTAGAAATTAGAGGGGCATACCACAGCGTGAGTAGAAATTTCAACAATATATCAACAATATTGTATTATCAAGCACATTTATTAACTACACTATAACATTCCTGTAATTATGAGGAAATACATTGGTTGAGTTTCTACATGCAGTTTGTCAACATTTACGTCCGTGCTGATTCATCTATGATAGAAACCGATAATATTTGACATTATAAACATATTCTACAATATATTGTGACATCAAATCATCATTACTTTCCCGTTTGTAACCAGAACTCAACTGTGTTATGTAATATTATTTCCGACCGTACACCGGAAATAGCTGATCAACGTACACCAAAACTTGCGTTCCAGTCTTTGTGTGATTTTATGCTATTGATTTTATTGACAGTAACTTTTATGTAATTCGGACACTCTTATGATTGTTCTCTTTTTGTATTTTTCAGTTTTTTACCACATCAACACATTACACACTATGCATTTGAGGATTTATTAAAGATTTCAGCCCCTAGTACTGCATCTTCTTTTTTGAGCCTCAAACTGGTTAAGCTTGCTGGATCCACTCCAGTACAAACTATATTGATGAAAGCTAGCAGTATTTCCATCTTTTGTCCCATAAAAATGTTAAATAAATGTATAATATGCATAAATCAGGGGTTTCAAAGTTTTTTTATAATAGGAGGTACTTCTTCAATTTTAGTAGTCTGAGATTCCTCTGCCGTTCGACGACTATTTACATCTTGCTGTTGTCGTTGAACGTCAGAGCGCTCTCCATAATGAAAACAGCAGATTTTTCTCCCCATCTCAACTGTAGCACATTTCCACGTTTTGTGGCTATCAGATTTTATTTTCTATCCAAAACCCTAATATACATCGCTTCACCAATCATTTTTCTATTCATTCATAACCATTTTACCCTCAGAAATTGGTGTTACACTCCATTACAGCACAATTTCCCCCAGACCATATGATTTCGTCATTTTGAAATATTTGTCACGTGACTTCGAGAGAACTAAGATTACCGCAATGTATCATGGGAGATGATTTGCATATATATGATCTGACCATGTCCAAAATAGGGGGAAACGTAAGACATGCTCTTTCCGAAGCCCACGGATAACACTGCCAAATGAATCTTTTCTATCCAACATATTTTGTATTATTTCCTTCTGCTCTGATTTGAGCTGTAGATGGAACTGCTTGTCCTGCAGAATACGCTTTATATCATCTTGTATGTTTGTTTACGTATGCTAATTTGGTGCACTGTATTTAGTATCTCCCATCATGCAATGCATTGCTGTCATCTTTCAGTTAGTATCGCGAGATCACGTTAAAAAAATGGCAGTGAAATGACCAAATCATCGGGTGTAAGGAAAAAACGTGCTGTAATCGAGTGCAACACCACTCTCTGAGGGTAAGATGGTTATGAATGAATAGAAAAATGATTGGTGAAGCGATATTTATTAGGGTTTTGGATAGAAAATAAAATCTGATAGCCACAAAACGTGGAAATGTGCCACGGCTGGGATGGGGAGGAAAATCCGCTGTTTTCATTATGGAGAGTGCTCTGACGTTCGACAACAGCAAGATGTAAATAGTCGTCGAACGGCAGAGGAATCTCGGACTAAAATTTTAGAAGGTACATGTACCTAAAAAATTAGGCCGGGGGTCTGGGGCACGCCTTAGGGCCCCAGTGGGTCCAGGGCAAAGATCGGTAGGGGGTCCAGGGCGGCAAGCCCCCCGGAAGCTCCTGAAATCTAGCATTTTGTGGACCAAAGAATGTACTTCAGAGACTGCAAAACATAAGTGTTTTTGAAAGAAAAACCCTTTAACTTTCTCTTTAAGAGTTCAGATTTCACCAATGGATTTTTTTCCCCAATTTCTTTTTTGAATATTTTAGATACAGTCTTCAGCCAAGATTATTCATGGATATTCGGCCATATCTTAAAAAAAAAGCCAAAAGGACCATAAAGAGCTATGGATCCGCAGCTAGGCTTGACCAAGCCATTGTTATCAAAGCTTAAACTTCTCAAAATTCTTTTGTTGGCTTTGTCCTTTTCTTTTTCACAATACCTTGGCTTGTGTGTGTTTTTACTTTATTACCAGTAATTAATCTCATCAAAGACCATTGGCACGGATCAAAACATACAAGTGTAATAATTTATGAAATATATTATAAATTTAATTAAATGCAATCATCATTAATAAAATTTATAATTTTAATAAATAGATCAATACTAATATAATTAAACAAAAACAATATATGTTACGTTCACATCTTTAGTGCAAAAAAAATATTCGAACAAAAAGATTCGCAGGAAGACATTCATTTGAATCACAAAAGTTAAATTATTTTGGGGAAAAAAGTGGGGCCGGCATTTTGACATTTATTCGTATTTGAGCCATGTCCGGTTCCTTTTTCAGACTTCTAGTAATTTTCTATCCCTTATCTCCTCGTACCCCCTTTTAAAAATGTTTTTCAGCACATTTTCATTTCTGTGAACAACCGCGGTAGGACCCTGTCAAAACATTCAAATAAATTAGTCATAGGTTTTTATTTTTTTATACGGAAGTTAAAACAATATTGACGGAGTCAGCAACAAGACAGTACGCCCCAAAATGATTCGACCCTGGGTTTTAAATGGATAAGAAAATCACACAATATATAATGTGTAGTCATATTATATTCATAATACAAATGTACATAATGATCATAGTTACTTATATTACTGAAGATTACACTAGTTTGTGTTTAAACATAATTTGTAATCTGTAATTTTTTTTAAAATGATGTCAGCTTTGTTCTGGTCCGAGTTTACACAAGGATGAAAAGATATTGGGGTGAAAACATATCTATTTACCGCATGCGCAAACTGCTATTTACGATTCTAAGGTAAAGTTATTTTTAAAACAGGGAATATCCCATCATGATCAACTTGGTCGTGGCTGAATTTGAATGCGAGAATTCAGCAATTGACGTGATCATTAATTTTTTATGAAAAATATTCCACAAGCCAATAGTACAAGTTTGTGTTTTTGACCACCGCTAATTTTGGGGGGTTCAGTAATTTCTGCCGGTACTATACACGATCTCAGATGGGTAAAAGTACCTGGTACCGCCTCACTTTGAAATCCCTGATAAATGTGTTGGTACAATTGCTAGTATCATGCCTCACCAGTTGTTTAAGCCGCATCACTACTCGACGCTATGTGTCTTGTAGTGATATTGCTGACACAAGAAGAGTTTGAAGATACCAAAGGGGTAATAAGAATCCATAAATCGAAGAAGAACAGACAACACAATGGCCGACAATGTACAAACAGTTGTAGCAATACAATATGCATTTAATATTTATGCACCGAACACCTTGTATCAAGCAGGCTACTTTCTTTAATTTCATTATGTATACATTAAAATCTTTTTCAGAAATGGCATGTTCACGTTTCTTGAACTTTCAACCGACAGAGCATCCATCATGGCGGGAGATAAAAGATAAGAATGACACAATCCCTAAAATCTCTGAAATGATCACAGACATTCTTAAATATGTAAATAAATGGAATAGAATTAAAAATGAAAATACCAAACAATTTTCTGATGTTAAAAAAGAGATGTTTTTAAGATTTCTGTATCAAATACAAATTGGCGAAGATATTGGCATAAAAAATAGAGACAATTTTGAGGACATAATTTGCAATCTTTCCAACAAATTTGAGGACATAAATTGCAATAAGGTAAATAAACCAAATCGGAGACGAGGTGCAAAGCAAGAACATACAGACCCTGAAATTCCTTTGAAAAAACGTCGGCTCTCGGGTGACCATTTCAAAAACAACAACGCCGATTCACAAAAGATTGAAGATGGAACTACAGAAAGTTCACAATACGAGAGATTAAATAACGTTGACAGTCTACCATCTTCATTAGATGCAGAAATCTATTTGAATGAGGAAAGTACAGAAACAACCGAAACAATCAATTTACTACGTGGATATCGTCATCTGAAAAATGAAATGGGAAAAATACCAGAAGACGAAAGATCGAATTATTTGGGAATCCTTGATGTAGAAGTGTGCATTAAAATATGCCATGAAATTTTGATGAAAGATGTAATGGATAAAAATAGTACTGTCCCTGGAAAATTTAGTGTTTTACCAAGAACTGCAGAATTTAAGGGAGAACTATATCATTATCCTTGTTACAAAACAGAAGACATAGCAGATGATGCCATTCAAGCTATTGTTGATCAGTACAACGAGATGATAGATGAAATATCTAATGACAACAACAAGATGATAGAAGAAATATCTAATGACAATTCGGAGAGAAACAAACTGGAAAACTCCTTTAAATGTGCATCTGTTCTCTTATTTGGTTTCTTGACGCTTCACCCATTTGCCGACGGTAACGGACGACTCGCTCGTCTTCTTTGTAGTCATTGTTTAAATGTGTTTAGTCCTTTCCCGACTGCTATTTACAATGTGTTTTCTCCATCGACAAGGGACGACTACATAACTGCCATCGTCAATGCAAGACAAAATCTAAAACTAAGTTCTGATCAAATTGAATTTCCATCTGATGCAAGAAGAGAAGCATTGCTAATTTTGGAACAAAAACCAGCCGATCTTTGTTCTTTAATAATTGAGAGTAGTTGGTTTACATGGCGGCACTTTTTGCGTAAAATTGGAGAAGATATTTCAATGCTAGACTTTGAAAAAGAGGATTAAATATTTTACAGTAATGGAAAACATGACCGCTTCATTTCACTATTTTAAGAGGGGAGTTTTTACCCCCCTCCCCTAAAAGATTAGTTTAATATCGCCACTTTTTATTACAGTGCCTGTACCAGACAAGACAAGTGAGCGGTCATGTATATGTTTTAAAGACATCGATTTTACCTCTCATATTGGATATTGGAACTGTTTCGACAGTGGTATAATCCCCGCATTTCTAATTTTTCATTTTATGATATCAATTAATCAACCAATCAATTATTGTTTCATTGTTTGTATATACTATTTCATTGTGAAGTCGAGCATGTTGGTACGTGTAGATCTCCTCGGAGTTCTTCTTATTTGTCAGCTGGAATATAAAAATATTTACAGATGATGTATGTGGCAACGATGTCATGCTTAATTTACAAATCAATCTCAGATGATAAACCGAAAGATGATATAGAAAATGTAGAGACAAAATTAAACTGGAGTAGCACGATGGGTACCATCAGTAGAGCAGGAACTGCTTACCCTTCCAGAACACCTTGGTTCACCTCCAGGTGGGTACCACCAGTAGAGCAGGAACTGCTTACCCTTCCAGAACACCTTGGTTCACCTCCAGGCGGGTACCATCAGTAGAGCAGGAACTGCTTACCCTTCCAGAACACCTTGATTCACCTCCAGGCGGGTACCATCAGTAGAGCAGGAACTGCTTACCCTTCCAGAACACCTTGGTTCACCCCAGGCGGGTACCATCAGTAGAGCAGGAACTGCTTACCCTTCCAGAACACCTTGGTTCACCTCCAGGCGGGTACCATCAGTAGAGCAGGAACTGCTTACATTTCCAGAACACCTTGGTTCACCCCCAGGTTCGTGGTGCTCGATCGTTAGTTTTCTGTGCAGTGTTTTGTAGATCGTTGTTTGTTCTTTTGTCCTTTTTGCCATCACTTGGCGTTCGTACGTCGTAAACTTTCACATTTTAATCTTCAGAAACCACTGGGCCAATTGCAGCCAAACTTCATACCTGTTTACCACTATGATTTCAGCGTAGTTTCTACCACTTTTGACCCCTAAATTACGCTCTACGCCCTCATACAATGTAAGTTATTTCTACGCCAACAAGTTGCAAAACTGGAGAGAAAAAAAATCGCTAGAAAGTACTCTTGTTTCTTGTGGTAGATATCCGAACGCAACACTGAATCTTTGTCGTTTGAGCGGTTTAAATTGATTGTATATCCATTGCTCCTTACAAACACTTTGATGATCTAGTAACATGTGTCTGAAAATTAATGGCGGAATGACAAACGCAAGCAGGGGACTGAGCTTGAAGAAGTCACTGTCATTGCTAAGAGAAAGATGTAAACATGAATATACAGAAATTTGGAATTGTCTCAAACCCTCAACAAAGGGGGATACATTTTTACCATGTTCTACTTGTGGCAGACTGACTTTTCGTGTCTGGTTAACGAAGTGATAACCGCCATATTTGAAATTTGTTGATGAAGTTGCGAGTAAAGGGAAAAAAATCAGATTTTAAAAATCGTAAATTGAGGTTTGGAAATATATAGAGATTGTATAATCTTATTTAGCAATGAATTATCTTTTTTATGTACGATTATTGATCTATTAAGCTGTTTTCAGATATTTTATGTGATAGCCTGACTACTGATAAATCAAATAAGGCCCAAAAAAAAATAATTTGTGTTTCCGGTAACAGGTCCAAAAAAATAGGGTAGGTACAAAATGTAGGTAGGTTTTTTTTTTTTTTTTTTTTTGAATACAGAGTACATGTAGTTGATAAGTTCCTGCTGTATATTGCCACATTTTTAGAACCTCCATGTTCTGTGCATGTTTCAGAGGTGTTATGACTATTAATTGACCGAGAGTCTGAGGTGGCCGCACAAAAAGCACAACATTTCGTAGGAACGGTAAAACAAAGGGCAAGTAACTCCGTATTTTACCTGGAAGTTGTTGCCAAAAATGGCGGTAAATAAAAATTTCAGGTGTGCTTACATTATGGGCTCCTACATAGATATAGTGTAAAATACAGTTCCGAATGTTTTTGATGCATATTCGTAAGATATTACCATATGCGTATATGGGTGGTACACAAACACTGACGTTTATTAAGGGGCTACAAGTGGGGAATTAAGTTTATGATTTGACGGGAAAAAATGAAAATCATAATAGACGCGAACTAAACAACCACGAAAACATTCTTTAATGTGTTTTTTATTTAAATTGTCCTAATATTTAATTAAAAATTCGCGTATTCATACAGAAATATTTTTTTGAAATCATGAACTATTTTTGCTAAGCAGAGTTACTTCCCTTAGACATACCTGTTTACCACTACAATTTCAGCGTAGTTTCTACCACTTTTGACTCCTAAATTACGCTCTACGCCCTCATAAGTTATTTCTACGCCAACAAGTTGCCAAGCTGGAAAAAAAATCGCCAGAAAGTACTCTTGTTTCTTATGGTAGATATCCGATCGCAACACTGAATCTTTGTCGTTTGAGCGGTTTAAAATTATTGTATATCCATGCTGCTTACAAACACTTTGATGATCTAGTAACATGTGTCTGAAAATTAATGGTGTAATTCCAAACGCAAGCAGGGGACTGAGCATGAAGAAGTCACTGCCATTGATAAGAGAAAGATGTAAACATGAATATACAGAAATTTGGAATTGTCTCAAACCCTCAACAAAGGGGGATACATTTTTACCGTGTTCTACTTGTGGCAGACTGACTTTTCGTGTCTGGTTAACGAAGTGATAACCGCCATATTTGAAATTTGTTGATGAAGTTGCGAGTAAAGGGAAAAATTCAGATTTATCGTAAATTGAGGTTTGCAAATATATAGAGATTGTATAATCTTATTTAGCAATGAATTATCTTTACATTTAATGATATGTACGATTATTGATCTATTAAGCTATTTTCAGATATTTTATGTGATAACCCTATAGTACATGTAGCTACTACTGATAAATTTCAAATAGTCATCTCTAAAAACCCAATATTGGTTATTTGGAATTTTTTTGCATCGTAGTGTACAATTAATATTTTTATTTAATGAGAACTGTACATATTGTAAGGTATATGTCAATGAATTAAGATAAAAACATGATTTACTTTTTTTATTGTGAAAACTTGTTATTTCTTGAGTTTCGATATATTTTTAGAGCATATTTTAAAGCGTTATACTAATTTAGAAGGGTTTTGTGAATATTTCCAGTTGATTTTTAATACTAGTAAAAACTGCTAACAGTTTTTATAAAAAGAGGGGGGGGGGAGGTATTCAATCATTGTCAAATATAATTAATGTTTAACATTAGTGTCTTCAATTTATGACACTGATATTTCAGTGAATGATTTCAGTTATACAACACTTTTTATAAGTGTTAGAAGGATGAAACTTCGAATATTTATATGTGTTTCTCAATGTTTACGTTTTTTATCCAGTGTCACGGCAGGGAATATGTTTGATTTTTCATAATTCACTTACTTCAACGTATTTTTATAATTCTACTCATGTGAAGAATAATATTTATAGTCCAGCTTTTACTTTTCATTGATTGTTGAAGTGTGGTTGAGTAAAGAATCACCAAACACATGTTGTTTACAATCTCAGACATCTTGCCGGCGTCGATGAAGTGGAAGGAAACAAACATTTTTATCCCCTTTTATAGACTATTCCAATAAGTTATGTTAGGCGCCAAGTTTGAATTTAGTATCATAGAAATTAACCATTTAAGTTTTAACCTGCCGGACACAATTATATTGTAAATATTTTCAATGGAATGTTGAATTATAATGTTGAGTGTTTATATTGTATACTTGCGCATGTCGTCTGCTAAATCAATGCGCATAGTAGTGGTGTCCGTTCGTATATTTAAACATGATTTTTACATATTATATCATTTTTAGCTCTATTTTTACTATTTAAATAAAAGGACAAGTAAAGGACAAGTCAATGTCATCTTATTTGTATGTTTTCCAGTTTATTATTTATTATAGTTCCGGTAATCTAAAAAGGACAAATATTCATTGGATGTAGATGTCACATGACACTTTAGATTGCCTATATATACGCGAGCTCAATCAGTAATGGCAGATAGCCCAAAGTTCTGTTGGCGGCAATAGTCAATCTGGACAAAGTGAAAATATATAAAACTTATTAGATGAGGTTTTAATATATAAGTAGCATGGAAAATTAAGTCGATAAATCATTTTGTACAGTAAGCTATCTCCCACCACGTTGGACACCACAAAATTAGTTAGTTATTATGATTACTTTGTAATGCTCTTTATTGCTGTTGAAAGAAACTTAGAATATCATATGTATGTACATTGTATGAAAGAACTACATAATAAATATGTTATAATGGCAAATTATCATTAATTTAACCATGGAATCATAATAAAACCAGACATAACAACTACACTGATAAAATTTGTCAGTTACAGAAGGAACTCTCGCTCGATTATAAAAACTATGGAAAGCCAGTGGTGCCAAATATCAGGAACAGAACAACAAATATAAATACTATCAAACCACATAAAGGAAACAAAAGAGGAGGAACCAAATCTGGCATGCAGTAACTGAGAAACTTTATAAGGACAGAATTAAAATTAAATAGAAATAACGAACAAAACAATCAAACCAAACTCACAATAAAAACCAAAAGATTGGATCAAAGTAAAACGTATGTAAACTACCGAGTATAGCACAGGGTGCTCATAGGTGGCTTACAATATATTTATATAATTTCTAAAGTCATTCCACTATACATAAATTTGTTCAGAATAATGATTATAAAAGGAATTAATAGATGTGGTGTTTACATCTACAAGCAAGGGAGATAATCGAACGGGGCAATCATTTCGATGTCTATCGAGTACATGTTAAACTACCCTATCTAATATATAAACTGGATTTGACTAAAATTTAAATTATTAATGCATTAATAATTTTATGTTAAAACGGGTTGCATAAACGTTGCACTGTTGACAAATTTTCAGCAAGTACCATATGCTTTTAGGCTAGCTAATAAATCCTTATACTTAGACAATACACACAGGTATAAACAAACAATCATGTTCAACAAGAAGCTGTATGATGTACATTGCAGGAAACGATACCTAATTTTTCAAACTTTTCTTAGTGAGGGGGTGCTCTCAAACCCCCTAGCGTATTAGACAAAAACTACTCTTAAAAGTAGAAAACTACTCTCAGTCAAGGAAGAAAACTACTCCTATAGGTCAACGGGGGTAAACAGGTCTGCTTAGATGAACTCTTTAGTTCTTTTTACCCATCCGGAACTCCTCGCGCCTTTCCCCAAGTGAAAAACACACTTTTTTTCACATGGGGAAAGGCGCGAGGAGTTCCGGATGCTTTTTACCGGTAGAAAAACAAATTTCACAAAACGACTTGAACGGGAATAATTCCTTAAATAATCGTGATCAGTAATAAGAGCTTAAAGTAAGTGATTAAAAAGTGAAAGATTATATCAAATCATATGCAGAATATGTTGAGAAATACCGGATGTGACTCAATCCGACTGAAATATTGCCGTTATATTGGCATGTGATAAAAAAAAAAAAATCCAGCTTTTCCAAGTTTTGCTGGCTTGAGTGCTTCACGTCTTAATTTACTATTACTTTAAGTTTCAGTTGTATTTTACATTAATTTAACTTACTATCTTGACATTTATCAACAAACATAATAAACTGTAACAAGACCAAAAAGTCGCTCAGCTCGGTTGTGATGTTAATTTAAATTATCCCACACTAAAAGGGCGGAGGGGGGAGGGGGGTGTTCCCCTCCCCCCCCTTTATCGGCCTAAAATTTGTTTTTTAGCTCACCTGACCCGAAGGGTCATGTGAGCTATTGCTATCACTGGGCGTCCGTCTGTCATTAGCTTTTTGCATTTTAATCAACTCCTCTAAAACCACTCGGCCAACTCGAATGAAACTTTGGTGGAATGGTCCTTGGGTGGTCCCCTTTCAGAATTGTGTACGACAATTCCCCCTGCCTACCAAGATGGCTGCCGTTACTAAAAATAGAAAATTCAGCAAAAAATCACTTAAAAATTATCTTCTCTGAAACTGCTGGGCCAATTGGGCCCAAACTATGGTTGAATGGTTTTCAGATAGTCCTCTTTGAGAATTGTGTCCGACGACCCCGGCCGCCATCTAAGATAGCCGCTGTTACTAAAAATAGAAAATTTGGCAAAAAATCACTTAAAAATTATCTCCTCTGAAACTACTGGGCCAGTTGGGCCCAAACTATGGTGAAATGGTCTTTAGGTGGTCATCTTTCAGAATTGTGTCCGATGACCCTGGCCGCCAACCAAGATGGCCACCGTTACTAAAAATAGGAAATTCAGCAAAAAATCACTTAAAAATTATCTCCTCTGAAACTGCTGGGCCAATTGGGCCCAAACTATGGTGGAATGGTCTTTAGGTGATCCCCTTTCAGAATTATGTCTGACGACCCTGACCACCAACCAAGATGGCTGCCATTACTAAAAATAGAAAATTCGACAAAAAATCACTTAAAAATTATCTTCTCTGAAACTGCTGGGCCAATTGGGCCGAAACTATGGTGGAATGGTCTTCAGATGGTCCTCTTTCAGAATTGTGTCCGATGACCCTGGCCGCCAACCAAGATGGCCACCGTTACTAAAAATAGAAAATTTTGGAAAAAACCACTTAAAAATTATATCCTCGAAATCTGCTGGGCCAATTGGGCCCAAACTATGGTGGAATGGTTTTTAGGTGATCTTCTTTCAGAATTCTGTCCAACGACCTCAGTCGCCAACCAAGATGGATGCCATTACTAAAAATAGAAAATTCGGCAAAAAATCATTTAAAAATTATCTTCTCTGAAACTGCTGGGCCAATTGGGCCGAAACTATGGTGGAATGGTCTTCAGATGGTCCTCTTTCAGAATTGTGTCCGATGGCCCCGGCCGCCAACCAAGATGGCCACCGCTACTGAAAATATAAAATTTAACAAAAAAACACTTAAAAATTATCTCCTCTAAAACTGCTGGGCCAATTGGGCCCAAACTATGGTGGAATGGTTTTTAGATGGTCCTCTTTCAGAATTGTGTCCGACGACCCAGGCCACCAACCAAGATGGCTGCCGTCACTAAAAATAGAAAATTTGGCAAAAAATCACTTAAAAATTATCTCCTCTGAAACTGCTGGGCCAATTGGGCCCAAACTATGGTGGAATGGTCTTTAGGTTATCCCCTTTCAGAATTCTGTCCGACGACCCCGGCTGCCAACCAAGATGGCTGCCATTACTAAAAATAGAAAATTCGGCCAAAAATCACTTACAAATTATCTTCTCTGAAACTGCTGGGCCAATTGGGCCCAAACTATGGTGGAATGGTCTTCAGATGGTCCTCTTTGAGAATTGTGTCCGATGACCCCTGCCGCCAACCAAGATAGCCACCGTTACTAAAAATATCAAATTTGGCAAAAAATCACTTAAAAATTATCTCCTATGAAACTACGGGGCCAAACTATGGTGGAATGGTCTTTAGGTGGTCATCTTTCAGAATTGTGTCCGACGACCCTGGCCGCCACCCAATATGGCCACCGTTACTAAAAATAGAAAATTCAGCAAAAAATCACTTAAAAATTATCTTCTCTGAAACTGCTGGGCCAATTGGACCCAAACTATGGTGGAATGGTCTTTAGTTGATCCCCTTTCAGAATTCTGTCCGAGATGCCAGCCAAGATGTGATTACTAAAAATAGAAAATTTGGCAAAAAATCACTTTTTGATCTCCTCTGAAACCGCTGGGTCAAATGGTGAAATGGTCTTTAGATGGTCTACCTTCAGAATTATATCCGACAACCCCGCCCGCCAAAGAAGATGGCGGCCATTGCTAAAAATAGAAGATTCGCCAAAATTCACTTAAAAATTGTCTCCTCTGAAGCTGCTGGGCCAACTTTGAGCCAGGTGAGTGATTACAGGCTCCTAGGAGCCTCTAGTTTATAGTACATTTTTACAGATATTTGACAGTGCCCCCCCTTTTTAAAGACAAAATTTCCGGTGCCCCTCCCCCTTTCCCCCTCTTTGAAGGTCCTGGATCCACCACTGACTACCCATGCCATGGTCATGGATCCCCAAATTACTCCACATTAAAGATTATGTTCCTGGGAAACCTTATTCAAAACAGTGTGAAGATTGGTACCGGTGCTGGTTTTTTTTGTGTTTAATGTCCAAAAATAGGTAAAACAAATATTAGCAGCTAAAACCATGACAGTATCGGTTTTTTTTTAACTTCAAAAATTAAATTCCTGGGAACCCTTGGAATGGGGTTCACCTACGCCTTTCCCGAAAGGTGGCGCATGTGTTCTATCAGTTATTCGATTCCAAGATGGCAGACGACGATCAGCTGTGGTCATTGCAGAAGCTCAAAAATTATCTACTGTGCCGAAATGTATCGACAAACGGTCGAAAAACTGACTTGATTGAAAGGTACATATTACACCGGAAAACCAAGGATACGATCTGTTTGTTTCTTCTCAATATTATTGTATTTGTTGAATGTCCATGTTGCCCCGACTGAAAATAAAACGTCATACATTTTGTATCCAATTTATATTATCATAAAATTATGATGAGGTATCCGTTTGAATGGATTCAGAGACAAGTCCATGGGAATAAAGTCATATTTAATGCTACCCATTATAATTGAAAAAAAAAGATTTTGAAGTTAACTGCATTTATAAAAATATATGAGATCCATATCCATATCGTGTCGTGACATCTGCTCGGTCATGCAATAAAGTCGGTCACTTGTTTTGATTTACCATTCTCGCGCAATTTGATTCTGTGAGGATGGCTATGAAGACTTGGTACTGGCCGTATATGAATTATTAAAAAAAAAAAA